>JAVVLW010001440.1:0-142500 GCA_034401795.1 Chaetoderma sp. LZ-2023a | reverse complement strand
AGGTGTGGAAGGATTGCCTCCTCGTGAAGCTCCGGCGCACAGGCATCGTTGACAACATGTTCCGATGGACCAAGTCATACCTACACAATCGCAGAGCTAGGGTGCTGGTGGATGGACAATCTGGACAGAATGTATTGCTGAGACAAGCGGTGCCACAAGGCGGAGTATTATCACCAACTCTGTTCATACTCTTCATTAATGACATTGTAGCAGAGCTGTCCAATGGGATCCAAGAAGCCCTCTATGCAGATTACCTCATACTCTGGTGCACCGAGGAGTACACAACGACTGCCACGTACAAAATGCAGCTCGCCTTGGACAGAATTACAGCTTGGGCCAATCGCTGGTGTATTACCATCAACAAAGAAAAATCATCAGCCATGCTATTCTCACTGTCGACCAAAACCAAGGTTGGCAATCAGACACTGGGCGGTACTCCACTCGAGTACGAGGACCAGGAGACATACATGGGAGTCACCTATGACTGAAGATTAACATGGAAAGAGCACATCCAGAACGCAGAGGCAAAGGCCAGAAGAAAGCTAAACATCATGAGGATGCTGGCAAGAACAAAGTGGGGTGCCAATGAAAGGATCATCAATACCATCTACCTAGGTGCTGTACGACCACACCTTGAGTATGGATCCAGCTCATGGATGACAGCAGCTAAATCCCATCAACAGACCCTCGACAGTTTACAACACCAGGCACTGCGCATCATCACTGGTGGAATGAGATCAACACCAATAGAAAAAATGGAGCAGACAGAAGGCATCCCCCACTTAGCAAAGGAAGGCAATGCAAAGCACTGATCCAAGCTGCAAAGTTCAAATCATTCAACAACCACCCAATGAAGATCAGGAAAGCGCAGCTGTCATCAGGAAGACTTAACAGATCAAGTTTTGTGAAAGAGACAAAAGCACTTCGAAGGAAACACCAAGAAATGTTGCGAGCACAAATAGAAGACCCAAACCACACCTTTGATCCTCCACCATGGGAAAACAAACTAGAGAGCATAGCAATCTGCACCACAGTACCTCATCTCACAACCAAAGATGAACACAGTGATGTGAGCAAAAGGGCCCTGAACCTAGCCATGCTGGAAGAAATGTACCCTCAGGAGACATGGATAAGGATCTACAAAGATGCAATTAGGAGCGGAAGTGCCGGACTGCACATACGGTATCCAAACGGACAACATGAGTCAGCTGCAATACCGATAGGCAAACACTGCACACACTACAGAGCTGAAGTCGAAGCACTGGTTCATGCAGCTAATACCATCAGCAGAACAGCAGACCCTATTGCACAGATTGTCTTTTTATTTGATGCCCGCTCCGTCCTTGAGGCTATCACCAAAGGTAAGCTGCCACAACTTGAAGAAGCACTACAAACCATCAAATGCTTTCGGATAACACTGCAGTGGATCCCCTCATACTGTGGAGTCCAAGGAAATGAGGAAGCAGACAAGATGGCAAAGGTGGGTGCAGAAGAGAATCAGACAGAAAACATGGTTACCCATACAGAGATGAAGACTAGCATCAAGTCACTCTATAGAACACCTCAATCAGAAGATGCCTACCATCATCTCTCGAGACCAGAGCAAGTGACTATTTTTCGTCTCAGAACTGGACACAACAGACTAACCCTACACATGTACAGGCGGTCCACCGTACGATATTGCCCGCTTGTCATTGTGGAGAAGCAGAACAGACCACAGAGCACATACTTGAATGTTGCAGTACGTATCAGCTGCTGAGAGAAGAGATCTGGCCTTTGTCAACCTCTTTTCTTGAAAAGCTGTATGGGCCTGTGGAAGAACTGCAGAAAACTACAGATTTCATCTTGAGAACGGCTCTCCAAGTGTGATACCAGCGATCGAAAGAAGAAGAAAATCGAAATGCATGCAACTCACTGAGGTTGCTACTGTCTCTGAGCAAAATATCAATCCTACTTGTCGGCCACTGTGGTATTATAAATGCGTGGACAGATAGAATAGACCTAACCTAATATTCTGCATTGAAAATATCACCTGGAGAAAAACAGAGTTTCATGTCTTGGACGGACGGAGGCCAACCAAAATTCCAAACATCCATGGCATTAAATCTAGCAATATTGTTCACCCTCCATGTGAACTGCACCCACATCCCAGTATTTGGGACAGAAGGTTCCTTCCAGCCAAAATGAAATTCTCGCTCCAAGAAACGTCTTCACGCCAGACACCTAACCCCCACCACCTACCAACTGTTTCCGTATCTAAACGCTTCTTCCAAAGAAGATGGAATCAGAGTACAACCCTAGGCGAATTTATCAGTCTAAAGGTGCATATCATCTACTAGAGTGAATATGTACTTATGCTTCCTCACCACTGTGATTGCTACTTGTCCACTGGCTGCACCCAGCCATCTATGGACATATTATCAGGAGTGTTTTAGCATATCTCTACTCCTCAGACTAATCTTACAACGAAAGGTTTACTAGGCTATACGGCATCCAATAATATTGCTAAAGTGATCCGGATGTATTACTTACAAACAACAGGAAGGTGAAGGTGTTGTCCACACATGGCTGTAGATATAGCAGAAAATGGCAAAATGACGAATAATTGTACATTATTGCTGATGGACAGACTGTCGAAAGGATAGATGACGGTGAGGTGGGAATAAAAGACTTTGTCGTGATTGGATATGCAAGATGTGGATATTTAAGACACTTTTACCATGTATTATCTTAAAGGTCGCTGAATTAACTGAAATGAGCAAAAGACATGTTTGATTTATATATAACAAAGCATCACGTGTGTGCTCTTATCAGCATGTTCGGTTGTCGAAGTAAAAGAGTCTCGATGCAGTATGATATATATATATATATCACTTACCGAATTGCAAATTTGTGTCAGCTCATCTAAGTTACTGAATTAAAGATAAGTGTAACAGGTATTTGTATGTTTAATATCTATCTGAAAGGTATCAAAATATATATGAATACAGTGCTATGCATAAGAATATCCTATTTCAGTAAGGCAATTAATTATTCCAGTATTCTTTGTTAAATCCACCTGGGAAACACAATCATGGTCATTGTCAGATCAGCTTCTGCTTTCTGTTCAGTTGCAATGGAATTTGAATTACTAAGAAATCCAGTGTACTTGTTCGGAAATCAACAGAAAAGTGAGAATGGTATGTATACATTTATTTGCTAAAATCATTACCATATATTAATCATCTGTCTTGACGACATTAAATATGTTGCTTGTGATCCTGCAAAGACATGTAGAAATCTTCATATGGGGCGGCATTATGCCTGCTTTTACATTAGGACACAATGCCACATGTTAGAGTGTGTACGTCGGACAATAGATATGGGGGCCTAGAGTATTTCCATGGATGTTTTTCACTGCATACGTGTTTGAATCCAGATTGAGAAAATACAAAAGTGCACACTATTTTCGATATTGTGTACCCGAAGACATTAGCTATCTATTTCCTATTCGGTTCCGGCATCATCATACTGATTGGCTAACATTTACAAATGGATACATATCATTTTCAGAATGGATTAGTCAATGCTTCTTTTGGGATATCGGTACAGTGGGCACGTCATGCATCAAACTCCACTCCAAGCAGTGTTAATGTGATTATCTTTAACATTACTCACCGGCCTTAAACTTGCTTAGCTAAATACAGGATGTCTCAATTATATGAATTATTCAACATAATTAATGCAAAATAATTTTCCATTGTTATTCAATGGTAGTAAGCTGTTCGACATAGTGCAGTGTCCATATCTTGTATTTTGACTCGCAATACTTGCTGCTATACATGTATGCAAGACAGAGTTGAACATAAATACGTGCATCAGCTTGGAAACAACCTCTGTGAGAGATCTTACACATTGCAGAAATCCAGGATGTGTTTTATGATAGAATGCAATGTAGTCGAAAGGTGGTACCGTCGAACCCAATGTCATCATAAGTAAACAGTTAAATGTGGGTCAAATCTAGAAACGCATATTCCTTCAAGCAATAACGTTGTAGGAAATTAAATACTCAGAATGTTCTGCATTACTCACCAGATAATGTAATGCTGTGGATGATTGCATTCCTTCATCGCATCAATGAGTTGATGTATTGTGAATCAACATGTCACACTACGTTTTACACACACGGATTTATCTATACTTCTATTGGTCTGCCTGGGTGTATACCATGCTTACTGATCCGCATTGCATTTATCTATGCACTGTTCATGCTGTTCATAATACGAATGACTAAAATGCAAGGTCGAAACATGCATGTGAGTGCCGAGGATGGGCAATTTGCCATGGCATGTTTCCGCTGTTTTTCTACATGTTTGTTATGGCAGAACTGGTATAATACAGAACAGATGGGTAGTGACAAACGAAGTCAACTATTTCATATTTTCATCTCTCAATATGATACACTTAATTTACAGACAAGGTTTACAGTGTACACACAATGCACACGGTTCACACATCTAGAAATGGCTAGTATATATTATATCATTGCCACGAGTCCACAATAATAGGCTTAACGTGAATTTTCTTTAAATACAGACTAAACACTATTTCTACGCATTGATCATCAGTACGCATGTCAACTCATATTGGCAATACATGGCATAGATTAATGATTCCAAAATCATTAATCCCTAGTTATTTATTCCAGCATGTCCTTTAATCTCAGTGCTTGGTGCCAAATCTCAAATCAGAATTGAATTATATGTCTACGCTGTACGAAGTCTGATCCAAGTCCATTCTGCGAGGTATAAATGTCATCGTATGTCACTTGCAGAACAACTATTATATCAATAATGATGAGACAGAGATAAATACGACTGGGAATACAAGTTTACTAATAATTTGCAAAGTGGGACAGTTATCTTGTGAATTACAACCTCCCTAATGCTATCAACCCTACTTACTGCTATCATTACACTGCGTACGATGTAACATCATTTACGAAACTTAGGTTCCATAACCATTCAGGTTTCAGTAAACGTGCAGTGACTGCGCTGTTTAAACTATAGTGTGCTCTTTTCCTATTTCCATGCATATAATTAACATAGATTAGCTGAATGTGAGTTGCATTTTCAGTTCATCTGTGTGCCATTGCCAGAACAGTTCCAAGAAACTGTAACCAGCTTGTTCACTTTGATTTCATATATACATCACATTGCCACAGTCACTCTTATTGTTACAGATGCCAATATTCCTCGTCTCAGAGTGGCGATGGTCGTGATGCTATTGGTGATAGGGTGCTACTCTGCTCGCACTTACATTGACATGTTTCAGAGACATATCAGTAAACATGTTATTCTATGTCCGTTTGTATTTGTAACATTAATTCAAGCTCGTTCATTCATTCTGATAAATGATTCAAAGAGTAGGTTATGAATACTGATTGCAGCGCCGATTGTTACATGATAACCTGCAGGGAAATGGATTACTAAGGTGTTATCCGTTGGCTGAGATAATTATGTAAGTTGATGAATAATAAAGATACCAACCACCTATGTCTGTGGTCAGACTATATCAAAAGATCCCTCAGTTGCATTGCAGTTCAAATCTGTATGTGACGTGGTTTGCCCCCATGACAGGTCGCGTATAATTACGTGTGTCATAAGCGAGAACTGATAAGAGTGCAAAGAAGATTGATATATTTACTGAAGAGCATGGACATTCGGTTTGCATCTGCACTGCAAACTGAATAATTAACCCTGTTGGGAAGGTTTCAGATAAGCAACGACGGCGCGATGCGGTGGGTGTGAAGGAACATCAGCATTATTATTTCCATCATTAAGGCGTGCATAATCTAACAGGTTTTGCAATTTTCTTAGCATCCATCGGGTATATACCAGGATACAATATCATGGTGTTTATCCGGTGTAGCGTCGGCGCATCTGCATTGTTCCTGGTAGAGACGTTCCGGTCCATATATGGGGTACGGATCGTCCCGACGAATTTTCTGGTTAGGTCTCAGGGTTTCCGGTTCAGTGGAGGAGTCAGATGCTCTGATCAATAGAAATGCTAATCTCATGAATCATCGCAACGATACCATTCCAGTGAGGCCATGCAAGCATTCCTGTGTGCAGCATGGTTCCATACAGTAGTATAGCCTGTAGTACAAAAATACCACCTCCCTCTCAATCCGCAGCTCCCACCGCCCTCTCAATTCCGGAGGCATAGGAATTTGAGACATGGGCCACACAAATACATACCATACCTCATGTCTCCAAATAGGAAGGTCCGAACACCTATTTAGAGACATGCATCCACAGGGATATACCAACTTCTGAACATACACATTACATGATCCGAACGCCCATTTAGAGATAAGTATCCATAGCGATATACCAAGCACACAGTACAGTAATTATGCACATACATTCCGCACATTCCAACTCGGGATTGTGTCCCGAGAAAATATGCGATGCACCTAAGCACACAAAATAGCTAAATACAGGTTATCAGCTAAATCTAGATCATTTTTTTATTTTAATGCATGCATAGCCGAGATATACTTAAAATCGCTGGTGCAAATCTCGCTATGTACTATTAGTAAATGTTAAACAGTATTGCCAGACAGTAGAGCACGCTGGGCAACTTGATGATGATGATTGATGATTGATGATGATTGATGATGATATGATGATGATTGATGATGATTGATGATGATTGATGATGATGATGATGATGATGATGATGATGATGATGATGATGATGATGATTGCTGATGAGTAATGATGATTATGATTGATGATGCTTGATGATGATGATTGATGATGATTGCTGATGATTGGTGATGATATGATGATGATGATGATGATGATAAACATAATGATGCTAGGTGCTGACCTGTCTTTATTGATCGCCTGTCTTTAGAGACAGAATCACGCTCTACGTGTGCTCAAGCTGAATACCAGTGGGTGGCGATACACAAACCTTGGCATAGCCGAAGTACACTACTGTCACGCCTAATTTGCGAGCGCCCACCCGCTCTCTAACCAGGTTCCCAACATAAAAGCTGAGCCGGTTGCCAATATTAGTTGAGATGTTCTTACCTCCGAGGTGGTACTACCCTCAAATGCCATCTTCAGATCCTCGGGGCCACTGGTTAGACGCATTAAGGTATACACTTCATCTCCTGTTGATAGAGACAGCAATCAGCCCGATTGCGTACCTCACCGAGCCACTATAAGTTTGAAGTCATTTAGCTCCCCCACTTGCTGGACCACCCCTCCATTATGAACCAAGACTGCCACAGCTACACACTCTGAGACACCTCGTTGCAATATCAACTCTAGGCACTGCTTATCTGTGGCCTGGGCCTACTGGTACTCTCGCTCCTACATGTAGGATTCGCTGTCTAGAACCACCCCCCCCCCCACCGTTTTAGTTCCTGGCCATTCTCATCAAGCCAGATGTGAAGTCGTGGAGAGGTCATCGTTACTACATCAATATGTTCAGTGTACACCCGAAGGAACAGCTTGTCCTGCATCAAGGCTGGGTTTATGTGCGTGTTCTCGAGGAGGGAGAAGAGTGGCACCGCAACACGCATTTCTACGTCTGGCTGTAAGTTGAATTTTGTGAAGCCTTTATTACATCTGATGGCATAGTACCCCTTTCCATTCGCATAGTAGGCCGGTCCACGAGCTAGAGCAACCAGGATTCAATACTCATCGTGTAAGTAGGTGGTGCCTAAGGTGATGTTGTTCTGCACAATCTCCCACCTACTCACCATATGAGGGAGCTCTACATCCTTCTCCTCAGTGCTCTCGAGCTTAAACTTGAGTGTCATGCTCCTAATCTCGTGGAGCTGTCCCGAGATCGCGAAGTCGATGTACTTCCCCACAGTGGAGAGAGGGTTCGCATCATGGATACTGGATCGAAGGACTGTCAGACGGTCCTTCCCAGGATCAGTGTGGTGCGAGGTCGTGGGTTCAACCACTCCATCAGGATGCCACACGTACTACTGCATGTTTAACGTCTAGCTATATACAGGTTTAAACGGCGATGTTTGGTGAAGTTCTTTAGCAGATCGTCTTCGGAGGGAAGAAACCAGTTGGTGGCCACACCGCCTCCAAGAAGAAACCAGTACAGCTAACTCCACGTGAAGTAGACATCCTCCAGATCGTAAACACTGACTTGCGCTCGCGCTGGTTGAACCATGCTAGTTGGTGCCGCGTTTGGGCTGTGCTACTCGATGGGCTCGGTGGGGACACCATCTGGTAGGATATATCTCTTATCGTAGTGGGAGGAAAGACCAAGTTTGTCCTGTTCATACGTCACCATACCCTGGTTGCACAGACGGAGGCCTCGATTGGTGGCTCTGTCCACTACACCATGGAGGGCGCTGTAGAACCTCTGCCAGGAGACGTCATTCTGCCGTTTACACATTCCTTTGATCGAGCATTTCACTTGCGAGTTCCTGCTGTTCCAGCGGTCTGTCTTCCCCATGTAGTAGCACTTGGACCAGACAGCAATACCACGAGTGCCTTCGAACTCGAACTTGAACAATCCCAAAGTGTGGCCAGACTATTTGTCCCATGCCAACCAGTCCCGTTTGCAGGCCTCATATTCCGTTTACATCTCTGGGCGTATCACCTCACCGAGGTTGGAGCCTGCTATGCCAATATAGGTAGAATCGGTGTCCATCTGCACGTAGTCGAAGCTGTCACAAGCTACGTAGTGGTCGAGGAAGTCGTAGTAGAACACCAGCATTCGCAGCTTCGCGAGCTCGTACACTGCTATACCGACGTGGAAAGGGCGACGAATGGTGATTTTATGGCTCTGCAACTCATAGGAATCACCGATCTCCTCTAGATCCCAGAACCATGTGCTAATAAAGGCTCTGATGTTCTAATGCCTTGATCAGCTTCCCATATGCACTGTTGCCAAGGAGTTTGAAGAGATCAGCCAACAAGGCTTTACTTTTGTCAACATTCCCTGTACGACGTGCCTCAGTAACAGAGTCTACAAACCATTCAAAGGCTTCTGCGAGGTGCGGTCTATAGTGCGATAAATAGCAGTAATCTCTAACCCACGGGCAAGGTGCCACTTGAGAGTTGGTGCATCCAATATCCTCTTCTTATCAGAGAGTGCACCAACGAGCTTGCCATTGTAGACTTTTGTCGACCTGTTTTATCAAGGTATGCAAGCATCTCCGAAGGCATAGCATCTTCTGGGATCTCGCGATTATAGAAGATGGGAGACATCGCCTCGAACTTTGGCCATCCCGCTTTTGGTACCTCAATATCGACCTCAGCAAACCCGAACCAACACTCCACGAGCAGATCCTCCTTAAAGCATATAATATCACTGCTTACACGACCACCCCACCATCGTACAGTTTCATTACCACAATACATTGCTTGGGCCATGGTTGACAAATACAGAGCATTCGCATCATAACCAAGGAGACGTTGACATACTCGCTTACCTTGGCTAATTCGAGTAACACCCGACTCATGGTATCTTGTGAACACGATGCTGGGTCCACCGACAATGGCACCCTTCAGCATCTCGTAGGCTTCCTTGTCCAGGATATAAAGGCTAACATCTGGCATATGTTGAGCAGTTCGCGAAGTAGATACTGTAGTGACACTCCCGGCAGGGAGACCACATCTTTCAGAATGGCAATACCTATTGTCGCATCTGCTCAAGAGCTTTGATGAACGGACTGACATTCGGGTTATTGTAGTATGGCAGCCAGTCGGTAAATGTCTCCATCCCATGATCTCAGAATGTCTGCTTACATTGCTTCAACTCTGAAAACTCAAGAAACCTTTGAGCTTAGACCACCACGCCGGATAATGGGGGTAATCTAAGATAGGCGAGCTTCTCGGGCGTGTCAAACCATTCATAAGGCAACCAACCAACTCTTCTGCTGTGCGCACCCTTTAAGCTTTGATCCACGCCTCGTAGGAGACCCTAGCACTGAGGTAGTTCAGCACATCTAAAAACCTTAGTTCAGGTGTAATGAGAAACATTGTCTGGCTAGCCTTTTTGGCAGCTTTCACCATGCTTGCTGTTCGATGTGCTAGCACAGAACTTGGGAGCTCATCCACGAAGTACTTACCGGCCAGAGTTGAACCCGATCATAGGCACCTGGTCACACCACTCATTGATAAGTCACTGCTGTCGTTTTGGCAACGTGTCCAAGTCTGCAGGTAGATACTGTGACCGACCCCTTGCACGAATCGTGGATGCTCGTAGTTGGATCTCCTGCATGAACTCTGAGACCAGCACTTTGGAGTTAGCATTGCAGATGTGAGATGGTGAGCTTGCGCTACCATCTAAGGAGCAGCTGGCTGACACTAAGATTTGTATGTGGGCACTCTCGATCGTAAGAGTCTCTGTATGGTGCGTCTTAATCCCATCTAGAAGGGTTTCAAAGTCATAGACGATAACGTGTGGGTATGGTATCATCTGCACCGGTGCGTGGACGCTTGGACAGCGTTTTACAAAGCACTCCCACTTTACCACTCGCGTGCTCCCAGATGCTCTCAGTTTCTCATCTCTCGCGGCCATCTTGGAGTATCTTTGTTCAGCATCCTCACCTCGCTGGTGTTGTGAACATCCATGCCAGTGACAGCCATGGAACTGGTATAATGTGTCAGTTGTCGGATCGTAACCATCTATGGAGCCCCATCGATCCAACGCTCGCCACCATGACCACACTTTCCGTTATGTATGTGAATTCCTCGATTTCTCGACTCATATTCAATCCAATGAGTAGCCGCTGAACAGGGCAGTCGGGGTGGATAGAAAGCCTTCTCATATGCTGACTGCGGTACTGTTATCTTCTCCCCGGGGAAATCGATGGTCGTTTTTCCCCCTGTACAGCGGTCAGCATGCCGATGGAGACCACATGCTTGGGCGAACTGCTGTCGACAGTGCCCGCAGTTGAAAGTCTGGGCCAGCTTGGAGATGTACTTAATGAAGAAGGTGTGATGGTCCTTTACTCCAATGGTCATGACTCTCGGATAGTGAGCAGGTTTCTTGGTCAGATCTCAGATGCCCTCTTCAGTGGGCTCATAAATACGAATACGTCTTTGCTAATAACTCTACCTTGTCCAGCTTGAACAGTCAGGCCGTAAAAACTGTTTAACAAGCTCTTGTGGAGGAGCTGTATTTCTATCAGCTCTCGCACCCTCCTGGACCGCTAGACATCTCCAGAGACACATGTTGTCCTTGTAGGTATCGAGTGCTGTCATTCCTTTCTTCCATCAGAGCCAGGCCGGGAGGGGACCTGTCCCTAGCAGAGGTTGGTGGCCGATGACAACATTTTGCTCAACGCTGATTGTTCTGATGAAGGCCTACGAGGTGTTCGGTTGATCGATATTGTCTGGGTCGAGGCGGACTTGCTCTCTGCCCTCCACCCAAGTCTGGGCCGCTCTTAGTGTATTCGTACAGGGACTTCCTGGAGCATTCCTGTGGAAGAGCATGACCCTACCATCCCCGATGTAGCGGATTCGATATGTGTGCGTATACCGAAGGTAGAAGGCATTATGTATGGTCTGGATCTTCTCCGTGATCCGACCTGTAATGTCTCCTTCTAGTCTTCTGAAGAATGTCCAGCATACTGTTCGCCATCCTCTCTCCTCTGTCTCCCTCTCACCGAGACGCTCGTTGAGAATCTGCTGACATTCTCGCCTCATACTCCAGGCTAAGGGATCAGATCTCGGCAATCGTCTTCTGATTCTCTGTAGAAGCGGTAGGCTTTCTTGTGGGTGGCTTGCCATCCGAGTTGACAGTCGCCTCCTCATACAACTGACGAAGCTCACGGAGCAGCTGTGCTTTCTTGTGAGGGTTCCATGGATCGCCAGCAGTGAGCGCCGTAAACCTCCCTGTCTGTTGCGCTCGTGAGAGTTGCTTTAGCCACTCCTCATCAAGGGCGGCGAGTCGCTTTCGCCACTCCTCGGCATTGGCGCGTGCACTCATCTGGAACAGGTCGGCTGTGCAGGCCTTAGAATTGCCTCTAAGACTGAATAGTTTTGCCATCACTCGAAGCTGTATTATAGTAACCATGATGCAAGGTCTATATATTAGATCTTAAACTGGCTTTCCCTAAACGCTTGATTTCTGCCCATCTTCGAGTGTTGTCTCAAAAGCGTGGCATGACGCGTTTAAGTTCGTCCATAAGTAAACTGACCTTTTCCCTGGCACCCGCCTTCTTGTAGTTCATTCTGTTGGAATGTTTATGACCACCGCTTGCTTTACATAATCCACAGTATGTAAAAATACCTGCCCTGCATCCTCTGCACGGCTTCGGCTCAACAGCAGCCTTCCGAAACTGAGCATTGTGTGTCCCACAATATTCTCCAACACAGTTCCTTAAGCATCGAACAGGCTTACCTCGCATGCGCCATTGCATGTATTATAATGCATGTTTAATACCGTCTATATCAAGGATCTTAAACCTTGGGCCTGGGTATCTTGTATGTATTTGAGTGGCCCATGTCTCAAATTCCCATTCCTCAGGAATTGAGAGGATGGTGGGAGCCGCGGATTGCAGAACGGTTGTCTGTGGAGGGTGGTGGTATTTTTCTACTACCGACTATACTACTCATTCCCTAATCTCATCCATACTATTGATGAGTCACATATGCCGAGTATACATGATGTCTCTGGTTTATACTGAGTTTATAAAGTTGTAGTTCAGCGCAATCACTGTTGTCGGGTTAGGCAGACGTTAGACTTGCTTGTTTGTGAGAGCTATAAGTCTTAGCTGATTGAGATCTCGCCTGCGATTACTTTTCTTAAAATACCTAATGGAGGAATAATATGGAAGATCACCAAGGATTCCTAAGACTTAATATAAGTCACATATACAACATGCAAAAATAACCCTTCCTATTCAAGAAGGCCTTCGCCGAAGCGGGAGGATATGCCTCTTGTGGCCATCCATCAGTATAAGCCCATCCAACCGCCGTTTGGTCAAACAAAAAGTGTATTGGAAAGTGCGTATGTGTATTTTATACCGTACACCGTCTTATGAGAGACAGCTGGTCAGTCTCCACAGATACTGGTCAGGCAGAATCTCTAAACTAATTAAGCTAGGTGGATGCCACTGAGGTTAGTGGTCCTTCAAGAGGACGCACGCATACACGCACGTACGCACATACGCACGCACGCACGCACGCACGCACGCACGCACGCACGCACGCACGCACGCACGCACGCACGCACGCACCACGCACGCACACGCACACGCACACGCACGCACGCACACAGGCATGCAGGCACGCACGCAAACACGCAGGCACGCACGCACGCACGCACGCACGCACGCACGCACGCACGCACGCACGCACGCACGCACGCACGCACGCACGCACGCACGCACGCACGCACGCACGCACGCACGCATAATGAAATCTATAGTGAATATAACATAATAATATTAACAATCACAATTATTTCAACTGTTAGTGTTATAAAATTACATAAGTGTAAATCTCGATTACGAATATACCTTACGCTTTCATACTTGACATGAAGTAATGCATTTCTGAAATTGACATGAAAACGAGCAAGATTTGATGTCAATCTGTCTACTTATATTGTAGCGGATTTGTGTCCAACCGTGTTGCGTTTGGCATAAGCTAACATGTTTGTATGGAAATAGCATAGCTACGTATGATCTCGCAATCAGATAATAGCAATAGTCTGTGTACTGGCATAATGCCAAGATATTATACGTCAAATGTGGATTTTCCCATTTGATTCTATAGTAAATTACAGAGTCGGGATTTTCTGCCTCTCTTTTCAGAGACCTATATATGTTCAATATATTCCTATATGCATATAATATATACATAGTGATGGTGAGACTGATTTTTATGCCAAACAAGGGAGCTATCCCCCTCTTGGAATCCGACTTGTATATTAATTGCATTACGTGTATTTTATATATGTTATATTTTACATATTATGGCGTGTTTGTATGTTTAAGGATTCCTTCTCCGCGACACTATGATGACAACTACTCTGTCCAGTAAAGGTACGCTAGTAGAGCAAAATAACGGAGTAAACATGTTCGCAAACAATTGTGCTTATTGATTTACTTAAGTAAAGTATACGCTCTGTGGTATTTTAGTGCATTCGTAAGGCATTGTGAGATTGTGTATAAACTTGCTAAATGTACGCTATCAATTATTGGGTTTCTTTACAATTCACCAATTGGCTATAAATTGTTGATTCTTTTGTGAGATTATTGTAATAATATTGGCGGATAAATTTATCTTTGCATACACCCATAATTGAGTATATGTTCACATCAGGTTCAGACATTTTGACGTCAGATCTCAGTAGCTTGTAACATCCACTCATTCACAATTTCGGTTTGTGGTTAAAGCTCTTGATATGTGTATATAGTCTGTGGACAATTCATTGCATTTGTCAAGTGTTCAATTAGTATTGCTGTCGCTAGAAGGATGGTCCGCAACTGTGCGTTAGTACGAGTATGGTATTACTCGTGTTATGAATATGCTGTTTGTAGATTCACATGCTGGCTATGCCTGTGGTAATATTTGGGTTTATTTTGATCGGTTTCTGTACTATTACGGGCGTTCGATTCCACTATCCGTATGGGTATTGCATATATTAATTGTCTCTATCAGCTTCGACACTCCAAGGAAATATGTATCAGACAAGCACGATTTATATGGTACAATGTTCCATCTCAGCACATACGATCGCATATGGATTAATGCATCCGTAACTTTCTTGAGTAAATGAGCTCCATGGAGTTCCACGTATAAATTCTTCAATTTTCAGGACGTTAAGTACATTCTCAACTTCTGTGGGTTTAATTGGTGTTAATAATGGCCTGGGGTCTCCTGAGAACGAGTGCAAGGGCCCATTATCGTGGTCGGTGAACTTTTCTTTGAGCCATTCTCGTATCGCATCGGCTTTTCCCTGGTATGTAAGATTACTGTCTTTTGCGGCTGTAGTAGTAGACACATCCTACAGCTGCAATCAGTCCTTCTTTGCTTTTGCTCACGGTGTCGTTTCCTCAGCCAAAATCCTTAGCTTCCTCAGGTCCATTCGTGACTTGAGTGTCTCGAGTCCTGCTTTCTTGAGGTCACCTCTTAGCACGCTTAGCAGATTTAAGCAATTACGCCCTCTATTGACTTTCCATTTGTTGGCGCCGAGTAGGTCTAATTCCAAGGCTCTCTGTGCTGGCGTGTCTTCTGGCATCTTTAGAACATGGTCAAACATGGACCATCTTTCCTAACATACTTTGACAAACAGCGGCGACGCATTGCACATCTTGTATAGTGCATCTTTTGAAAGTATGCTGTCTGGCCATCGGTATGCGGCGATGGTGAGTAGGTGTTTGTGGTGGCAGAGTTTGTTTAGAGCTGCCTTTGGAGCTGCCAAGCTGTGACAGTTATATAGCATCAAGCATACGCACGCTGCATTGTATAACCCTACATTTTTATCAAGGGCATCTTTGATCTACGATTCCATAGCTTCCGGACAGACTGGAAATCTATGCACCAAACTACTTTGGGAGAGCAATAACATTTACGGTCTGATAGCTGTATATGGATACTTTGAATGGAAATATTAGAATGGTATCTTCTATCTGCTCCATCTTTCTACACGTTTGATGCATCACACCGTGTATCGAAACATAGTGAACTGAAAGACATAAGTCAAAGATTTCAGATTGCCACCTCTCAACATGATACATTCAATTTAATGCCAAGACATGCCTACAAAGCGCATATGCCTAGAAATGTACATTGTGCTTTAAATAACACTGAAGAAAACATATTACTATTACATTCAAATCACAGAAAAACGCGGTGATGGACATTCCATTCTATAAATGTTCCAACTTTTATTTAGAAAACTTAAATAGTTTTATGCAACTGTGCTTTAGTTCTAATGTCTGGCTGTGTGGCAGATGGTCGGGGATACCGTTTTGACAAAATAATGGCGGATTCAACTGCCGCAACCTGTATAGCAAAGGCACCGCGATGACGTCATATATCTGTGTACATGGAGAAAAGGTAGCTGTATTTAAAAGCCAACCTCTGATCCAGCGCAGATTACTTTGCTATAGCTAAATGAACTAGCCTAAAGGAGATCCGCCTACCATAGAATTCACATTTTCAGCATACCAACCTATCATATGACGTCATAATGAACTGCGTGATGTGTAGAATGACATCATAATGAATGACGTCATGAATGACGTCAATAAGTACGTCACGAACGCATATTTGAAGACGGGCTATGCGTTGCTGTACAGTACAAGTTGTTTGCTTTTACTATTTAATAAATATTCTGTTGAATATTTTGAAACTAATTTGACTGGGCGCTGTTGCTGCCATAGGCAGCAACAGCACCCAGTCAAATTAGTTACAAAATATTCAACAGCTTCCCTGTATAGTTTTCAGGAAATCGATAGCCAGGGCATTCGGAGATCGATCAATCCCAACACGGTGCATAGCTAAAAATGGAAAGGTCCATTGGTTTTGCACATCCCCTAATCAATAAGCTGGTTGTAACACAAACGTTTCCTGGAAAATGAAATAGGGATCTATTTCCAAACAAACTATTTCAACAAAGACAAAACATATATTATGTTTAAACCAACTATTTCACCATTCTTTCCAGCCAACACGTTGCTAAAATGAGTAGGTTCGTCTGTCATACCAACAGGGCATCACAATCGCTAGCTACAAATCACTAGCAGCATGTTCATTGTATAGCACGAGAACAACAATTTGCTGGCTGATATTTCGGTTGAAATGTTATTTGAAAGGAGAGCTATGTTCTAATTTTCAGCCGTCATTTTTGTTTGAACCATTTTGTTTGTGGGTTTGGTAACAGACTAATCTGTTGCTCGTAACACGCACTCTAGTCGTATAGTTGAAACACCAGCAAACATGTCAGCCCATAGTGGAATTATGTAAAAATGATTTTAAAAATGCGTCAAATTTTGAGTAGATCAATGAATCAGAAATCCGGAACATCTAGCTGCTTATTCATGCAACATGGTTTATCTCAGTAAGTGCTGGCAGGTCACAAATCAGTATTAAATTATCAGTTTGATTTGCCCAAAGCATGCTCCGAGCTCGGTTTGCATGGCTTAAATAAAAAAATATGCATAGATTTCAGCTCAATCATTCCATCGACCATTACGAGACAAACATAAATAAGACAACGTGTTTCAAGATAAACCCATCACTGGCATAACGGCACAGTTGTGCTGTTGGATATCTCCCTCCCTCAATCGAATTTCATTACGCTGATTGCTATGTGACGTCATTTAGGAAGCACGTGCTCTGTCACTCAAGCATATGACGTCATTTCCAATTACGTCACATGTATGCGGACGTCACAATATGCTACAGGTCACAATAGGCGACATCCTGACGTATTTAGCCCCATCGAGAACATTGAAGTGTCAGCCAAATCCACAAATTGTATGTTTTTGATGGATTTATTAACTAATATATATTCTGTTTAATATCTAAAAACTAATTTGATTGGACACTGTTGCTGCCACATACGCAATAACATCCAGTCAAAGTCAGTTCAAAATAATCAACAATTTACCTCTATAGTTCCGATACAACATGGGAGTCTGGGAATTCAGGATTCACATATATAAATTGATTACAACATTCGTACAAAGTGGGCGGACATTAGCTAGAAATGGTGGTGGCGTGGCTAGAAATGGATCGATCAATTGACATATAGTGGGGTTAAATGGTAATAGAGCTAAGAGAGGATGTGGGATTGATTAGATAAATTGTCGTATAACACAAAACAAACAATCAAATACACATTGTATTACTACTTGACTCTAACCAGATTGTGCAGAGTGCTATTCAGCTACATAATGAAAGGAAATGGTTGATGTACACTATATGAATATAATTTAGATATCAACTAAATTGCCTTCGCGACTTTGTGCAATGCTTACCATCTTTGATAATGAATACATATTAACTGTTTATAATTAGCGTTCTTGCTCTGGCCAAATCTGTGCCAAACAAACACAATAGGTTACCGTACTCTAGCCTGGTATACATCACTGGAAAAGAGCTTTAGGTTCTACTGATATTTCACTAGACTCCGCGGAATGCGCTCTTTCCATGGTTCTATGAATAGCGGATTTAGCCTGTGGATTGTCTGTTACATTTATCAGACCAGGTTGTAGAAGTAAAAGAGTCTCGATGCAGTATGATGTAGGCATAGCGCACACATGCCTCGCCTCTTCATCACTACTGTAGCCGAACACCTGCTATCATCACACATTGGGATAATATATATATATATATATATATATATATATATATATATATATATATATATATATATATATATATATATATATATATATATATATATATATATATATATATATATATATATATATATATATATATATGTATATGGAGGCGTGCATGCTCTGCATTAAAATACCGTCGACATTCCAGTGTCCGAATTAAAGCAGGTTGGTCGACAACAAAACAACATACCGTTTCACATGCAGGAAATCATTTCACGTCAGCCCGTAAGACACCGGTAGATGTGGGAATCACTTGTAGGTCAGCGGTTACATCCGTCCTCCTGATGGTCCAGAGGTTCTGCGCGGGCCAGCTTCCACACCGACGTTTTATACAACTCGTGACATCAGAGGCAGATGTCTCAGCCAATCAGCGGCCGAGCAGTAGTCAATCAGCGTGCAGCTAGATTAGTGACGTATTTACCACGTTCTAGAACATTATAGATCTATTTATGCACACAAGCGATTACGACGTCAACAGAAATATTTTGAAGATAATTTAAGGGGATTTTCGTAGATAACTCAGCCATTTCTGGTCCTGTTTTAAAATGGTTAACGGTTCTAGAAAGCTCATTTTATTCTGGTCCTGATCGGTACCAAGAACTTCGAGAACAAAATAATTAAGAGGCTTTACGAGTACCCACTCTGTATACTATAGGCATGCCCACGCTTCCAATTCCGTGACGCATTGTCAGGGAAGCTCTGACGCGCGCACCATACGTTTTATCGAACTTAGCCGATTGTAACGAAAACCTCTCTCATAGGACTCATGTACGCGCACTATCCTACGCAGGGGGGGGGGGCGGTGGGGTGGGGGCATGCTTGGAGTGAATCCAAGTCAGCCCACCCAGAACACATGGTGGTGGCTGTATTCTGTGCTCTTTACATCACAATGTATGGCAGGATATTGACCATATCATCAACCAATAACATGTTGTTCCTGGTTGTATACATCTGGTTACACGTTTTGCTCTGGCGAAATCTGTGTCAAACATGCACAATAGGGTACCCTACTCTATACATCACTGGAAAAGAGCTGTAGGCTCTATTGATATTTCTCTAGACTCAGTGTGACTTCACTGTAAACGGTAATGCACTATTTTCATGGTTCTACGAATAGCGGCTTTAGCTAGCGGATTGCCAGTTACACTTATCAGACCAACGCTCTAGGACAGGTCTGCCCCATTTCTAGGATATGTCCAGGAAAGTGCGATGAAGATATCCCTGTTTATTACATACAAGTCACATTGACCCTATCTCTGTTATTGTTGACGCTATAACGGTGATGGTAAGAGTATTATCCTGTCAGTGCTTATATTAGCACCACTGATAATCCATGAGAAAGGGGGGTGGGGGGGTGGGGGGGGGGGGGTATTGGAAAAGTGAATTTGCCCTTCAAAACTGAATAATTAACCATCCAAGCAAAATTGTAGCTTCCGCCTGACGATGGCCAAACTCAAAGGCACGTATAATCTATTAGGCATTGCAATTTGTTTAGCTTCTATTAGAAACTGTGTTGCAGTATCTAACAGCGGATCATATATACGTTACGGTTAATCTGACAAAGAAAATGTATTAGCGATAAACACACATCTAACCGGTAATGTCAAACAATGCATCTTAAGCCTGCCTGCATAATTGCTTGCTATTTGAGACACGTGGACTTTACAAATGACATTAGTTGCCCAGCATGTTCATCGAACTATGCTGCAATTAAACTACCCTAACGTTACATGACATGTCAAATCCGGCCCAGTGCACCAGAGTTATTTCAATCATTGGAATGGATATATTATATGTCTGAAATCCAATTGGCGCTGTGTCGATTGCAGAGGGTACATTATTGAGCTGGAGTTTAGTACCACGTCAGCATTCGTAGATTTGTAATTCTAAAAATGATGACAAATAAACATGCACAATGCACAATATGATTGAAATTTTGTGAAAGATAAGGAATTTGGCATTCAATATTTAATAGACGAACACACACCAATTGCAGATGCGAATATTCAAACATCATGCTCCGTGGCAATGCATATTCTTTTACTGAGTATATTCTTCGACCGAGTGATGCAACCAATATGGACTGATATGGGAGTAATGCTATTGATCATACACATCCGTTGTGATACAATTTTGCATTGTACTGATAATATTAACCGAACACTAGGCATAACCATGCAAATACTAAATATTATGCAACTGAGATGATAAATAATTTATTTTGATTAGCCTTTATAAAGACAGAATCACCCAGTCAAATTAGTTGGAAATGGTTCAACAGCTTTCCTATATAGTTACCTTGAAAACTAGATTCTGGGACGTCAGAGTTCAAAGTAAATAAATCGATCCCAACAGAGCCATATCGTGGGCGGAAGCTTAGCTATAGATGGGCGGGCCATAGCTATAAATATATCCCCCTATTGCGTATGGACTGCACAGTTTCACAGCATAGCAAGATGAATATCAAAATATGTCAGGTTTTACCATTTTCCTTTTCTAAAACACAAGCAGTAAATGTGATGCGGTTGCTAATAAATGTCCATATTGTAATTGTATAATGCGGCCTATCCATCTGTAACAGAAAATACGGCAAAATCCCTAAATAATCGATAAAACAATCACTACCATAGTCACTGGGAGACTGGAATATGACGCATTGAATGGCTCATTGTAAGTATATCCACATCAACATATACCGAAAGTAGACAAATTAGGGATGTAAGAGAAATTCCACAGCATAATTCAGCAATATTCCTATGGTGCTCTTGCAATCATTTATGAGATTGAAGTCTCGATCGTTTGTTAGAAGATTCTTATTTCTTAAACTTAACAGATTGCCAATGAACGGAATCCTTACCGTATTAGCATATATAATCCGATTCATTAATCGTATCCAATGTTACTCGACAATGACAAGTTCAACAGAGAAGTAACATACAATGTTGTGTAAGGAGATAAGCCCGAACAACCTATTTTCATCTAAACCTACATAGAAAGTATCCACGCATACAAACCACCATGTGCACGCCATATCGGTGCAATCTACCAACTAGTCCGAATGAAGCCAGGTTTTATATGAACATCATAATAGAGCTACGTGACGTTTTGTACCACTAGACACTATGAAGATCTAGCCATGCAGTTAATTACTTGCCTTCCGATACACAAATGTATCTACTTCATAATTTATTCATCATGGTCAGGGTGCGTGTTAGCTGAAGTCATCAGGTATACAATAGTTCCTTTTATGATCTACTCACAAGCCTGTAAGTTGCGTACATTAAATTGATTGTCCCGACCAAGTTTTGTATTGTAAATATGAAAAATTGTGTTTGTTGTTTGACTTGCTGCATTTGTAGTATGGGCACTGTGTATAGGAAGTAAACATACCAGGGGTGTCTCATACAACACGTTTAGCTCGGGAGACTAACCAACCTAGGAATCATGGATTGTCGCCGCGCGTTCATGGCATGGCAGTCATCTAATTTCATACAACTCATTGATGTTGCTACTCTCTCTGAGCAAGATATCAATCCTCCTTATGGGTCACTATGGCGGTCTAAGTGCGTGGGCAGATAGAATAGAGCTATCCTAATATTCTGCATTGAAGATATAACCAGAAGTAGAACTGGGCTTCATGTTATGAACTGATGAAGGCCAACAGGACACTGCCGAATCGTGATTTATCACCCCTCCAACCATTCATAGCATTCCCGCAATATTGATCACCCTCCAACTGAACAGCGCCCACATCCCAGTATTTTGGCCAATATTTCGTCCAGCCAAAACAAAATTCTTGCTCTACGAAAGGCCTCCACGCCAGACGCCTAGCGCCCACCACCTACCAACCAAAGAAGATGGAATCAGAGTATCACACTAGGAGGATTTATCAGTCAACGAGTGCATATTATCTACCAGAGGGAATATGGAGTTATGCTTCTTCACCACTGTGATTGCTACTTGTCCACAGGTTGCATCCGGCCATCCATGGACATATTATCAGGAGTGTTTTATAATAGCCCTAATCCTCAGACTAATCTTACAACGAATGGTTTATTAGGCTATACGGCATCCAATAATATTGCTAAAGTGATCCGAATGCCTTTCTTACAAACAATAGAAAGGCGAAGGTGTTGTCCACAAACGGCTGTAGATATACCAGGAAATGGCAAGAGAAAGAATGCGGGTGCATTATTGGTGATGGACAGGCTGTCGAAAGGATTGTTATGCAACATTATCACATATGTAGTTGATTACCCTCAATCTGCCAAACCTAATTCCTAGTCGTTGTTTCACAGCTCAAGTCGCATTCACGGAATTTGAAATGCATTAACACATTATTCAATAGGATAACGTCTGTAACACCAAATGAACAATTGTAGCATACTGCTGGACTGTAGCTGTTTGTTAGATTTTAGAATTTCCGCTTCCATGCTAACACACGTTCAGTCTAAAATGATGTGGGTGAAAGTTGTTTGTATCTAAGTTAACAAACCATATTCAGCAGCCTCATTATCGGAATAGGCACTGGTCATATGCCCACCCATAGAAGATACTACTGGTTCTCTGTACCGGTTCTTATATAAATGGTGGGTACGGCGATAGAAGATGTTATCCCCTGCATGTCCTGGAATTGACGTCATATAAAAAAATAAATGAATATATATATATATATATATATATATATATATATATATATATATATATATATATATATATATTTATATATATATATATATATATATATATATATATATATATATATATATATTTATATATATATATATATATATATATATATATATATATATATATATATATATATATATATATATATATATATATATATATATATATATATATATAGCTCACTCACCGAATTGCAAATTGTGTCAGCTCATTTAAGTATTTGTTTATTTAATATCTATCTAAAAGTTATAAAAACATATATGAATACAGTACTATGTATAAGAACACCATATTCAGTAAGACAATTAGTTCTTCCAGTATTCGTTGTGAAATCAAACATGGAAGAGACAACCAAGGTCATTTTCAGATCAGATTGTTTTTGCCTTCTGTTCATTACCACATATTTATCATCTGTCTTGACGATATTTGAATATTATGCTTGTGATACACCAAACACATGTATAAATCGTCATATGAACGGTAGTATGCCTACTTTTACATTAGGACACATGTATTTGAACGTGTATTTCGGAAAATAGAAATGGGGCCTAGATTAAGTCCATGCATGTTTTCCACTGTATACGTGTATGAATCCAGATTGAGAAAATACAAAGAATACACGCTATTTTTAATAATGTGTACCCAAAGATACTAACTATCTATTTCCTATTCGGTTCTAGCATCATCATGCCAAACGAATCATTGGCTAACATGTAAAAATGAATACATACCATTTTCGGAATGATTTAGTCAATGCTTCCTTGGGATATCGCTACATCGGCCATGTCATGCATTCAACTCCACCATATTAGCGCTGTTAATGTGGTTATCTTTAACAATACTCACCTGCCTTAAACTTGCTTCGCTAAATAGAGGATTTCTCAATTATATGGATTATTCAATATAAGCAATGCAAAATATCTATCCATTGTTATTCAAGGGTACTAAACTGTTTGAAATAGTACATTGTCCATATCCTCTATTTTGACTCGCAATACTGGCTGCCATAAATGTGTGCAAGGCAGAGTTGAACATAAATACGTGCATCAGCGTGGAAACGAACTCTGTGAGAGATCTTACACATTGCAGAAATCCAGGATGTGTTTTATGATAGAATGCAATGTAGTCGAAAAGTGGTACCCTTATATGCAATGTCATCATGAGTAAACAGTTAAATGTAGTTCACATCTAGAAACACATATTCTTTCAATCAATGACGTTGTAGGAAAAGAACCACTCAGAATATTCTGCATTACTCACCAAATAACGTAATGCTGTGGATGATTGCATTCCTTCATCGCATCAATGGGTTGATGTATTGTGAATCAACATGCCCAAATAGGTTTTCACACATGCATTTATCTCTGTAGGTATGCATGGATGTATACTGATTCGCACTGCATTTATCTATCCAGTGCGTATGCTGTTCATAATACTAAATACTCAAATACAAGGTCGAAACATGCATGCGGGTGCCAATGATGGGCAATTTGTCATGGCATATTTCCGCTGTTTTTTTACATATTTGTTGTAGCACAACTGGTATAATACAGAACAGATGGGTAGTGACAAACAAGGTCAACTATTTCATATTTTCATCTCTCAATATGATACACTTAATTTACGGGCAAGGCTTACAGTGTACACACAATGCACATGATTTATAAATCTAGAAATGCCTATTGTATTGTATATTATTGTGGTGAGTCCGCAATGGTATGCCTATTTAAAATAAAAAATGTTAAATACAGGCTAATTTCTGTTCCCACGCGTTGATCATCAGTGCGCATGTCAACTCATACTGCCAATTTATTAAATTGGTTCCTTTGGTGCAAAGAATGGTACGAATTTGGCTTAGATCAATGTTTCAAAACTCATTAAGCCCTAGTTATTTATTCCAGCATGTTCTTTAATCTCAGTGCTTGGTGCCAAATCGCAAATCAGACTTGAATTATCTGTCTACGCTGTACGAAGTTTGATCCAAGTTCATTCCTCGAGGCTTAAATGCCGCCGTGCGTCACTTACAGAACAACGGGTCTATCGTTCTTGACGAGACATAGATAAATATGACTGGGGAATATGTTTCAAAATAAATGCTTCTTTTGCAAAGAGGCGTAGTTATTGTGTGGATTACAGCCTCCCTAACACTCCCAACCCTAATTACTGCAATCTTTACACTGTGTGCTATGTAGCATCATTGTGCTATGTAGCATCATTTATGAAACGTGAATTCCATAACCATCCAAATGGGATACTAATGATCGGGGCGTGTGCTCTTCAAATATACGATGGAATTAAATGTACAATATATGAAGTTATGCAATATATTATATAAATATTTTCGGTGTAGACTTTCTACTTGTGTGACTCTGTGTGTCTTACTCTCTTTCCTAGGGAACATATATATTAACGGTCCATTCTTAGTGTATTTAATGAGAGAGGATCTGTGTCAGAAAAGCACAATACGATCCTCTCCCTAACACAGGGCCCGAGGTTGGGTAGACGGATAGCCATATTTGTAAAACAGACGTAGGCTATACTGCGGTTTCAGTAGACGTACAGTGACTGTGCTGCTTAAACTACAGGGTGCTCTTTTCCTATCTCTATGAATATAATTAACATATATTAGCTGAATGTGAGTTGCATTTATCAGTTCATATATGTGCCATTGCCAGGACATTTCCAGGAAAATGTAACCAGCTTGTTCACTTTGAATTCAAATATACATCATATTGCCGCAGTCACTCTTATTGTTACGGATGCCAATATTCTTCATCCCAGAGTGGTGATGGTCGTGATGCTATTGGTGATAGTGCGAGCTATGGTGCTACCCTGCTCACACTTACAATGGCGTGTGTCTGAGGCATGTCAGTCACATGTTATTCGACGTTGTTTGTATTCGTGACATTAATTCACTCTCTTGCATTTATTCTGATAATGATTCAAAGAGATAGTAATGCATACTGATGTTAGCACCTCTTGTTGCATGACAACCTGTAGAAAATGGATTAATAATATGTTATCACGTGGCTGAGATAATTATGTAATTTGCTGAATAATAAAGGTACTAACAAACCCTATACATGGTCAGAGTATATCCAAAGGTTCCTTCCGTCGCAATCAACCAACCAACACATTATGTCGCGCAGTTATACTGATGCACCTATGACAGGTCTCGTATGATTGCACATGCTATAGGCGAGAAGTGAAGCGATTGCAAAGAAAATCGATGTATTGACTTGAGAGCAGAAACATTTGGTTTGCATCTGCACTTCAAACGGAATAATTATCCTTGTTGGGAAAGTTTCAGATACGCAAATGTGTGCGTGCCTGCGTGCGTGTATAGAAACATCAACATTATTACAGCCATCATCAAGCCATGCATATTTTATCAGGTTTTGTAATTTCCCAACCATTCATCAGAATATGTGATGGGGTATATACGAGAATACCATATCATGGTGTTTATTCAGTGAGCTGTCAAGCAGTCAGGGCCATCTGATACAAGAATGGGCATTACTGATAAAGGAATGCAATCGTATACTTCACAGACTCATCGAACTATATTCCAATCAAATACTTTAATTTTGTAGGAAATCGCAACGAATGGTTTTATACAACACCCGAAATCTCAATGAATGTTTTTATGCAGCACCGTTATTGTGATTACATGCATTGGATAGTCCGTGACACCGAGGGAATTTCAGGTGCTAGCTATCTACAGATGTCTGTGGAGTCGATACTGGATAAATCCAGGCTTAACTATCCATGGCCATTCCTAGCTAAGCCTCAGTCACGTTTTAGTTGGGTTGGGAATGATCGAATCCTGAGCTCGCTGAATCTCAATTTCCAGGATACTATACGGATAAGCTGTTGAATATTTTCAAACTTATTTGCTTGGGCGCAGCTGCTTCATATGACACCCAGTCAAAGTAGTTTCAAAATATGCACACGCATGTTTATTAAATAGAAAAGACACATAAATCGTACATCTTGAGGAACTATTAACCGTCAATGGCGGATTTAATTATGCTATTCATGACGTATTAGAGAGTGACATCAGCATACATGTGGCATAATTAATTATGCCGTCATACACCTGGCAGACTGACTGGATTCCTCTATCGTCGATCAGTTATTCTAGAAATGATGATACATAAAGCAGGCACAATTCTCAAAACGATTCGAAATTATGACATTGATAAAGCATTTGTCATTCATCATTTAATAGAAATGATGAACACCATCAATCAGAGATATTAATATTCGAAAGTAACTTTCAGGACTAATACGTTGATAGTGTAGTAGATGCCAATGAGCAAGATGATCGACTGTAGATCCATTGGCACAAGATCTTAAGAAAAATGGTGGCTCTTAGCTAGCATTAACTATGCAGATGTATTACATCATGCAACCTTTATGACCGATTCATGACATATCTGGTCAAGATCTTCCAGGCTTCTGATATCTGCATTACAACAATCGGCACGATTCTATGCCAGAGAATATAGTTTTCCTACCCCACCCATCCCGTCCCTTGTAAATTTTCTGAAGCGCACGGCTTAATGGGCAATGGTACTCCTCTAGTGCCATATTTAGTCAGGTTTACTTTTTAACTGTTAACTTCTAAATCGCCAGAAAGTACCACGCAAATACGAACCATATCAGTTTGAACTAGTTTCTGGATAATACAGGGCAACGGTAAATTATGTCAGTGGAATCAATTGTAAATTAGTCAGTCAGTACATTCTGCCATCATTTGATTGATTTATACATAATTTGGACATGTTCCACTAGGCATCCAATATTTGCATTACGAAGAGACTGCCAATGCGATGCCAACAACACGCGTTATCCTCCTTTCCGACTTTCTACAGTATGAACAAAATGGGAAAAGTTTGGATTTTTAGTCATTTTAGACTTATTACTGCGAGCTTAGTGGGCGGGTACCTATTGGCATATGCTACAACCTTTATAAAAAGTAGGTCAGTCTGGCATAATTTTCCGGTATTGTAGGTCTCCCTTTTGAGTGACTTATCCTAGATCTGTTCAAATATAAGCATCTAATATAGATATTATGCTGACGATGCTTATTCGGGTATCCCATGCTGCATTATTCGACTCAATGGAGTTGGGTGGGGGATATTATGGCAATGTCATGTCTCATCATTTTTGTAAATATTGACTTCTGACTGGGTTGGTGAATACAATTGGGCATTCGAAAGGTAATTATATTAGAACCAATAATACACTTTTGAGCCAACATTGTGTATTACACGCTAAATCTACTAAATAAATTGCCTTACGTATCCTATAGAGAACGCACTCTCAGCATTAGACAACTCTGCGATAAGGAGCTGGGGCCTCTTGTTCATCCCGCGACTAAAAGATGATTTAATCCAGTGATGAGCATGCGTTACATAGATGTGTACAAATTCAAGATAGTCTCTCTGCTTCTCTAAGTCAATGTAATGTCTACTAGCTTTATTCTTGAACATATATTAATTGTTTATGTTAGCGACTACGCTCCGAAGAAATAAGTATCAGACAAACAACATTTCTATCGTACAATGTTACACGATCTCATCTGGATTGATGTGTTAGTGACCTTCCTGAATTGATGCTCTCCCTAGAGATCTGTGTATAAAATTTGCATTTGAATATACCACTGACAGTTACACACATACATCTGTCATCCCGTAGCTAAATAAGGACATCTCTGTGCCATTTCTAAACACTTCTAGGACGCTGTAATGAATGTGTACGTGTTTATGTCACGTATTATTGACATTGCCACTGCCCCTGTTGTTGCGACCGATGACAATGGTTTAGATCGTGATGGTGGAAGTGGTGGTGGCTGCTCATCTGCGCTGTATGCTATTTCTTCCTGATATCGACGCCAGTGTTAGTCGTGCTGGTGTAGATCAATGCTATATTGGTAGACATGTTATTCGAGGTGTATTTGCATTTCATACTTTAATTTACTCGTCAACGTGTATTCGGTTAACTAATTCATAGTTTGTGTATTGAATACTCCTCGTTGGCATTTACTCTGCCAGTGACATGATAAGCGATGTCTTGCAAATTGAATGAGGTGCACCCCCCACCCCCAGACAGATTCAGTAACTAAGTACAGCTGTATTGTGGTTCAAAATCATCACTACAGACAACACTTCTCCATGTAAGCAAGTCCTGTGTGATGGCATGCTTAATTACACGAACAGACGCTATTAGAGTGCAAGAATGGTGCATTTATTGAAGCCCAACGTAAGACGCTTTAGATGTGGGTGTCTCATTGAATAATTAAATCTAGAGAAAGATAGATATGCCATTGGGGGACACAGATCATCTCTATTATTACTGCTTTAATGACGATCCGCATAATTAATTATATTTTGCCATTCTCTTAGGAATTATTAGAATAACATTTTTTCTAACAGAGGACAATATCCTTGTGTATGTCTGGAAATCTGTAATGTGTGACGGTCATCTGAATAAGATTAGTCAATGAGGATACATCTGTATCTAATTAGCAATGTGGAATTAGTCTACAACTTACTTTCCTTGGCAATGGATGAATCTATCGATCAGGTATATGACCTCCTAATCAATTACGTCACATTTAGTTAACAGATAAAACTCTATCATTGCTGCTTGAGAAGTCCGTCAAGTATACGACTTCTGTGTCTTTGATTGATTTACAATTTACTAAACATGGTGTTGCGAATTCAAAAACTAATTTGACCGGGCGCTGTTGCTGTAATGGTCAAATTAGTTTCAAAATATTCAACAACTTACGTATATAGTCATTTGATATTGGGTGTCTGGGAATTCAGGGTTCGATCGATCCAAAGACGAAGAAAGCGTGTGCAGAGCTCAGCTAGTTATATGCGGGGCAGAGCCAGAAATGGATCCCTATTGAGACACGTGAATCATAGTGATGAAATTTAGTGTGGCTTAAATTAATTGCTATATTCTATTATCAAAATCGCCAGGGTTGCTTAGAAATATGAGGACCGAATGGTGAAGAGTAGCACATCTATGGATATTGTGGTCAAGGGATATACTGAGGGGGAAATGGCTTTCAAAATACATGCTTTAGAGGCATCGAAGAAAAAAGTCAATGTCATTAATTGTCGATCTGCAATTCTCGTAAAGGCACCAAATAGCACATGGACAAATGAAATATGGTTACTAATGTAGATAGATATACCTTATTTGACATTCAGCATTTAATAGGCTAGGATCACTTTATCGCGATGTGAGTATATTCAACAATCATCTTCAATGTCGATTAGTAATGACACTGTTTATCAGGACACATTCTTAGATTGAGCTATGCAACCCATATGAAACGATATGGGATGATATGTCACTTAACACACACACACACACACACACACACATTGATTATAGATACAATGGTCCGTAATACTGATGATAGTCTAGTGAGACTACTACTTGCAGACAAAAAGCTGAGAGTACGAGTCAAGTCAGTGAAGTCTGTGAGCTTGAGTCATCAATCGGCTACACGCTGGGAGATGGTCTATCTACTGTGCTTTTCACCTGTTATCTTGCTGCTGCATTGACTTCTGTTCGGGAACGTTCCACAAGACCAAACCCACAGTCTACATACTGGGTATGCCGCAAAACATGGAATATGCCGACGATGTGGACTTCATAGACGGGGAAAAGAAACCCCTTGACGAACTTCTCCAAATAGCTGCAAGCAAACTAAAAATTGAGAGTCTCTTTATGAATGAATCCAAACCAGAGTTCACCCACATATACCTATCTACAAAGCATAACATTAAAGGAAATGTCGATCCACTTTGTGGCGGCGAACCATGGAGGAAAAGTAAGATCCTGTGCTCACTGCTTTGCCGTACTGCTGACATTGCTGCACGCTGCTTCACGGGGAGCATAGCTTCCCAGTCCACCTGAAACCTATGGCTTCGTATGCCAAAGATGCCCTTGATAAAAAGACTACGTTTATACAATGTGACATGCGTGCCCTTGATGTTGTATAACTGTAGTGGCTGGGCAGCTCCAAAGGCAGCTCTAGACAAACTCGATGCCTGCCACCGCAAACACCTACTGGACACCGATGGTCAGATAGCATAATTTCCAATGATGAGTAAAACGTCGCCGCTGTGCTAAGGATGCAAGAAGACACACCAGCACAGGGAGCCTTCGATTTCGCCATACTCGCTACCAGCAAATGCAAAGCCAGTAGAGGAAATCATTGCACAAATCTGCTAAGCATGTTACGAGGTGTCCTCAAAGAGACACAGGGGACAACAGTGAACACGGACTAATTGCAGCTGTAGGATGGTTCTACTACTCCAACCGCAGAATGCAGTGGTCATACATATATTCATAAAATGATGATATCCTTAATCGAACAGTAGCCTTGCAAATATTAAATATTATGAAATGTATATGACAAACAGTATTTAAACTTACTGACAGCAAGTGAATACAGCTAATCGTGATAGATAATGTGTATGCATCAGATATGCATAATCCCTGAAAGAGGCAATTCCAAATGCATTTGTAATGCATCTACGTATTATTCCATAATCGTTAGCCCATTTATCTATGCATCGTTTACAGCAGACTATGTGTGACTTATGCAGCAACCTAGTGGGCCAGAGTGGGGTGGGGGAGGGATCCCTCAGATTAGTTTCAAAATATCCAAGTGTGCCTTTTATCTGAAATTGAAATCTGTCATAGTTGAAACCGGTAGAATGGCATGAGTTTATGTCAGAGGGTTTGAACACATTATTTCAGATTACAACACTAAATATTGAACATAGTGTGTGGTTCTCGTCATTTGTAGCCTGCTAGGACCCTCTTCTTTTCGAGCCTGTCATGAACGGGACTGATTGATGTGTAATTACCACTTTTAGACAGGACATGAGCATATATCCAGTAGAGACATATACCATCGATTTTTTTATTATTCTGACTCTGCATAGCGTACTAGCTTGCTCTTTGTCATGTATTAATTGCACACGTTGATAGCTGCGTTCTGGTGTGAAGTGTTTGACAGACAATGAGCATGTGATAGGCGTCTACTGAAAGGCCCGTACGATGCGATTGGGGACAGCTGATCCTGCATGATATATGTTTATTGACACATCTGAATCAAAGATAATATCTTAATTTTAGAGATTCGCTATATTGATTCAACCACTATGGACGTTATAATTTCCACGTCGATAAACAATTGGAGCTCAGCTCCCAGCGACTTTAACCTCTTGGCCCTGCATGCATGGCATGCACTTAGCGCCAACGGTGATTCCAATATATTTGGTCCAAATAACTGAAATTCTTCATCTTTCATTCATCTTTCACATAGCAGTAATCTTAACCTGGTGTCATTATTTGGTGCATGAAAGCTGCAGTAGGCATGGAACTGTCTCTGTCTCATGTGATCAGCTCTTCAAAAGATAATTCAAAAGGCCAGAAGTCATACCACTGACAGCGCAGCAAGAGCTATTCTGCTGTTTTCTTCTTCCTGTTGACACTCACAAAGTTCAGAATCTGTAATCTTGAGGCGGTGTAGATGTGCATTGAGACGGTTGTGACTAGTCATCTATCTGAGGATGATACAACATATATCAGGATATTGTGTTATAATTGAGCCTAATAAGAAAACATCACTGTTGATACACCTCGCATATTAGCCTAAGATGCGCGAATATGTCAATGACCCAATTTAATGAGATTATGTAGAAGATTATTGAAAACGTATTTTTTCATTAAACAATCAACGGAGTTCACAATGACCTTATTTTGATGCATTCCATACCTGTAGCCCTTATTTGCACCAATACCACAAGTATGGTTAATATCGTGCCTATATACGAGAGACACTAGCCGCCTGGACAAAGACTAGCTATGAGGCTTAGTGCATCAGGAATAGAAGTTTATATTGACCTTCGTTTAAAGATTTGCACCGGTGTTATATTTCAGGATGTATTCTCTTCATAATTCCACGTAAGTGTCCGTGCGTGTGCGCGCGCGCACGTGCACGTGTGTGCAGGCATGCGTGGGGATACTATAATTTAAGGGTTAATACTTGTACATGGATACTGTCAATGGAAAAACTGGAATGTTATCTTCTGTCTGCTCCATCTTTCTACACATTTACTACCTCTCAACGTGATAAATTCAATTTAATGGCAAGACTTGCCTACAAAGCACATACACCTAGAAATGCCCACTGTGCTTTAAATCACGGTGAAGAAAACATATAGCGCTTAGAGGTAAACTATTAAATTCAAATCACAGGAAAACGCGTGGATACGGATTCGATTCTATAAATGTTCCAAATTTTATTTAGAAATCTTAAATAGTTTTATGCCACCGGATGTTGTATCTAATGTCTGACTGTGTAACAGATATTCGGTTGATACTCTTTTGCCTACATACTGGCGGATTCGACTGCAGCAACCTGCATATCTAAGGCACTGCGATTCCCTGCTCTATTTCCAGCCAACTATTTCACCAGTCCTTTCTGACAACAAGTTACAAAAAATGAGTGGGTTCGTCTCTCATACCAATAGGCAACACAATTGCTAGCTACAAATCACTAGCAGCATGTTCATTTTATAACACGAGAACCACACATTTGCTAACCATGTATAAGCTGGAATGTCGGGTGAAATGTTAGATGAAAAGAGAGCTATGTTCTAGTTTTCAGCTGCAATTTTTGTTTGATCCATCTTGGTTGTTGGGTTGCTAATAGACTAATCTGCTGATCGTGACTTACGCTTTAGTCATATATTTGAAACACCACCACATGTGTCAGCTCATAGCGGGATTATGTAAAAATGACACAAATGATTTCAAGAATGCTTCAAATTTGGCGTAGATCAATGAATCACACATCCGGAAGCTCTAGTTACTTATTCATGCAAGGGGTTTAATCTCAGTAAGTGCAGGCAGATCACAAATCAGTATTAAATTACCAGTCTGAGTTGCACAAAGTGTGCTCAGAGTTCAGTTTGCGTAGCTTAAATATTGCCGTGTGTAAATGTCAGACAAATCATTCCATCGACCATTACGAGAAAACATAAATAAGACTGGCAACCTGTTTCAAGATAAATTCATCACTAGCATACCGGCACAGTTGTGCTGTTGACTCTCTCCCTCCCTACATCGAATTTCACCCTAAGGACTGCTATCATTACACTGCTTGCTATGTGACGTCATTTACGAAGCACGTATCCAATAACGGTACAATGAGGATCCGATCTGTAACTCAAGTATATGCGGTCTTTCCCAATTACGTCAAAATAGTCTACATATCATACTAGGCTACATCCTGACGCATCTAGCTGAGCCACGAACATTGGAATATCAGCCAAATGCACAAATTGTATGTTTTCGATGGATTTATTAACTAATAAATATTCTGTTGAATATTTAGAAACCAATTTGACTGGGAACTGTTGCTGCCATATAAGCAGAAACATCACCCAGTCAAAGTAGTTTCAATATCAACAACTTACCTGTATAGTTGCGTTACCATTCACCGCCACCAACAGGATATGGGATTAATTAGATACATTGTCGCAGAGCACAAAACAAACACTAACATACACATTGTCTTACGAGGTGACTGTAACCAGATTGTGCCTTGTGCTATTCAAATACACCATGAGAGGAAATGATTGATGTATAATAGATGAATATAATTTGAATATCGACTGATTGCCTTTGTGACTTTTCGCAATGCTTTATTGCTTAGCAATCTTTGCTATTGAATACATATTAACTGTTTATAATTAGTGTCTTTGCTCTGGCGAAATCTGTGTCAAACAAACACAATAGGGTACCCTACTCTAGCCTGGTATACATCGCGGGGAAAAAGCTTGAGGCTCTATTGATGTTTCACTAAACTCGGTATGACTTCCTTGTACACGGTAATGCGGCCTATACATGGGTCTACGAATAACAGCTTTAGCTAGCGAATTTTTCAGTTAGATTTTTTGTGCAATTCTCTAGGACAGGTCTGGGACAGGATATTTCCAAGAAACTGTATCCGTCATTTCCATTACACAGAGAATTCACCTTGACCATATGGCTGTTATTGTTGACGTTAATACATAATTCATCAAAATGGATATATTGATAATCTTCTATCCAATTGGCGCGGAGTGGATTTCAGAAGGTATATTAGAGAGCTGGTGTTGAGTACCACGTCAGCCTTTGTCAATCTGTAATTCTAGAAATTATGACAAATAAACATAAACAAGGCAAAATATGATTGAAATTGCGTGACAGATACGGAATTTGACATTCATTATTTAATACATGAACACACATCAATTGCCGATGTGAATATCCAAGCGTCATCTTCACTCGCAATGAGTACTCTTTTATTGAGCATATTATTCGACTGAGTGATGCAACCAATATGGGCCGATATGGAATCAATGCTATTGAGCACGCACATCGGCTGTGATACAATGGTTCATAACATTGGTAACTGTAACCGATCAGTAGGCCTAACCATGCAAATACTAAATATCATGCAACTTATATAACAAATAATGCACTTTGCTTATGTTTTTTTAAAAGACTAGAATCACCAGCTCAAAGTAATCAATGGGGCATGGTGTATTACTATCACAGCATACGAATCGTACTTGCTATTGCCGCTAATAATGTTGTTGCTGTTTATGTCATTGCCATTGGTATTGTCTCTAGAGAATAGATCCGATCTGTTCCTCAATTATAAGTCGTCATTATCAAGTATGTCACACGTTGGCTGACTTTACAATCATAAATCACAGAGAATAATCCGGCAGAAGCTGAAATATTACGGCAAGTGTGCGAAACATATGTCCTTGGTAGATTTAATTGTTACTAACCATTCAGTTGAATAACTGGACCATAGACAGCAACATCACCCAGACACATTATTTGCAACCGATTAAACAGATTACCTGTATAGTTACCATAGAAATTGGATGCTTGGAAGTCAGGGTTCAAAGTGAATAAATCGACCCCAACAGGACCAAGGCGGAAGCTTAACTATATATCGGCGCGCAATGCTAGAACTTGGACCCTATATTGTGTATGGACTGAAAAGTGTGACAGCCTATCAAGATGAAAGGGGAATGGTAAAAACCGATATTCTGATTGCCATATTGTGATCGTATAATGTGTTATGTCCATCTGAAACACAGGATGCGGCAAAATCCCTATATAATCGTCTAGACACACCTTACCCATGTCACTGGCTCACTGCGAGACTTGGATATGCTGCATCGAACAGATCGTTGAAAATCCACATCGACGTATACCAGAAGTAGAGAAATTAGTGATGTAAGGGAGATGCCACATCATAAGTTAGCAATATTCCGATGTTGTTCTTCCAATCGCTTATGAGATAAGCATTCAATTCCCGATCATTTGTTAGACGATTCTTATTTCCTAAATTTAACTGGTTACCAATGACCGGAATGGGAGCTAGCCTAATATTCTGCATTGAAGATGTCACCAGAAGAAGAACTAGTTATCCCATCAAGAACAGTCGGAGGAAAACAATTCAGGGTTTGTCATCTCTTAATCCATCCATGGTATTCCAGCAATATTCTTCACCCAACAACCGAACTGTACCCTCATCCCAATATTCGGCCCAGGAGGTTCCCTTAAGCCAAAGTGAAATTCTACATCGAAGAATGAACTCAACGCCACCCACCACCACCACCCGGCGAGTTTCGTACCTGAATGGTTCTTCCAAAGAAGCTGGAAATAGATTACAACCATAGGTGGAGCGAGCTGTCAAGGAACGCATACCATCTGCCAGAGTGAATATGCAGTTATGCGTCTCCTCCACTGTGATTGCTACTTAACCAGATGTTATATGTATGTATGATTACTGTATTCTGCGGTTGTAGTATTAGAAACATCCTACAGCTGTGATCAATCCTTCTTGCCTTTGCCAACTGTGTCTTGTCCTCAGTCGAAATCCTTAGCTTCCTCAGGTCCATGTTTGACTTGAGTGTACAGAGTTCTGCTTTCTTGAGGTCGCCTCGTAGCACCCTTAGCATATTTATGCAATGACGTCCTCTCCTGGCTTTGTCTTTGCTGGTTCCGAGGAGGGCGAATTCTAAGGCTCTCTGCGCTGGTGTCACTTCTGGCATCCTTAGCACATGGGCAAACATGTTTGCCGACTTTTACAGACAGCGGCGACCCCATTACATATGTTGTATAGTGCATCGTTGGAAATTGTGCTGTCTGGCCATCGGTGTACCAGGAAATGGAAATAAATAGAACTTGGTTGTACTATTGATGATGGGTAGGCTCTTGAAAGGATACGCTATGGTGCAGGGGGAATAATAGACATTGACGTGATTGTATAGATGTTATATCCGGCCATCAATGTCCATATTATCAGGAATGTTTTAGCATATTCATAGTCCTCATACTAATCCCACAATGGATGGATTATTAGGCTGAATGGCATCCAATAATATTGCTTAAGCGATCCGATTGTATTTCTTCCAAACACCAGGAAGCTGAGGCTAATTCTGCTGTCCACACGCGGCTGTAGACATACCAGGAAATGGAAATAGATATAACTTGGTTGTACTATTGATGATGTACGCTAATAGATACGCTATGGTACAGTCGGAACAAAGGCATTGATGTGATGGTATACGCAAGCTGGTGGTTATATAAGAAGCAGTTATAGTGGTATTGTCTTATAGGTCGCCGAGTTTAAACGAGATGGACAAATGACATATGAATAGAGAAGGTTTGAATTGCAAAATCTTGCCGTCGTATTTGGTTGTCGAAATAGAAGAGTCTCAACGCTTTATCATGGCGGCGTAGAGCACAACCGCCTCGCCTCTTTATGACTACTGTAACCAAACACACGGAATCATTGCAGGGGATGGGCAGTAACATATGCCAGCATGCATTCTCTGCATTATAATATCATTGACATCCAGGTGTCCGAATTAGAGCAGGGATCTCGACAAAAAGAATACACAGTTTCCAAAGCAGTAATGTCATTTCCGTCAGCCCATAGGTATAATTTAGTGTGCTGTACATTTGATACCTAAATATAGGTGTATTATGCTTGGCAGGTTGGAGAGCGGGGTGATGAGTTGTGGCTAAATTATCTTACTTCAAGTTTCCCGAAGCATTACATACTTTATTTGTAAGGATGTGCAATCTGTTTGGAATTTGTTCGTTCGGACCACGCCATGAAAGGGTATAACTAATATACAAACCGACGTGCTAAGACTGACCTATGTGACATCACAGCTGGAAATAGTCAAATAAAGCTGTCAACTGTCGTAAAGGATCTTGGTGTATACTTAGACAATGAACTGACTATGGATAAACATGTTAGTTACATCTGCAAAGTCTGCTATTTTCAATTGCGCAATATCGGCAGCATCAGGCGCTATATCACAAAAGAGGCCGCGATCATGCTAGTACGAGCATTGATAACGTCGCGCCTGGATTATTGTAATAGCCTCCTGATTGGCGCCTCAAAAGAACTTATTCAGCGACTTCAGGTGGTCCAGAACACTGCGGCGAGAATCATATCCCTGTGTGCCAAGCGAGAACACATTACTCCGGTCCTACATGATTTGCACTGGCTCCCCATTGTGCAAAGAATAACTTTTAAGACACTATGTCTGACATACCAATGTGTATCTGGCACAGCATCAGCCTATCTCTCTGACCTTGTACAACCTTACATTCCTGGTCGCTCTCTCAGATCTGCAAATCTAAATCTACTAAAAGTACCTAAGATCAACTCTAAAACATATGGCCATAAAACTTTCTCTTTCACTGCAGCTACCGAATGGAATAACTTACCAAATGAAATTAGAAACTCATCAACTTTAGAAATCTTTAAATCCAATCTTAAATTCTATTTATTTCAAATAGCATATCCATAGAATACTTACGCGCGTTAGCGCTTAGAGCATGCAGTTGCATGGATTAAGCGCTCTAAAAATGTACTATTATTATTATTATAATTACCTGTTATAATCCACGGAAAGTACATGCTCAACAATGGAGACAAAATCTCAGTGCGCATGCGCTATTTTGGCTGTGTGACTTGTCCAGATATTTATTATGAAATAAAGAGGCGAGGTTTATAAAATCGGCATCTTCCGGTTGTATTTATAATTTGTTTAGAATTTAACACATATGACCAGAAAGTAAAATCTATTAGCTTTCTAATGATGTAAATTATAATAATCTTATCAAAGTGCAAATTATGTCCTTTTTATGTTTTATATAACAGGTGTCTGCCCCATAGGGAATATATGCCAGGATGGAAAAGCTGGAGGTATTATTCAACTTTAGTTCAAAATATTTCCCATTAATACGTTTATGCCAACAAATTAACACTGTAGGGTAGAATGTAAGTTTAGAGAAGATTCTAACTATTAGTCCCTCAGTTTGGGTCCAAATTCTAGCCAACCGTTATCAAAAAGCTGGCCAATGTTAGTTGGTATCATTGGAACGGTTATCATGTCAGGAGTTCATTTTTGCATGATAACAATCTGGGACTGGCAGCGTAAGTCCTGTCTATGAGCTTAATTGCACCCCTGACAAAATCACATAATCTGCACGAATCCCTACACACACACGCACGCACGCACCACGCACGCACGCACGCACGCATACACACACACACACACACACACACACACACACACACACACACACACACACACACACATACACACACACACACACACACACACACACACACACAGAGAGACGTAGACCAGGTAACCAAACGTAGCATCGCTAATCTGGAATTTCAGTTACCAATCCATGTCTGTGGAACGAAAATTGATCTTCAACCTTTAGAAACTGTTGACACGGATGTAGCAAGTGCGATTCCAAATGGTTAAAAGAAGAACATGGTGTGGTTTCTTGCTCGAGAACTAGAACTTCCCCTCAACGTGATATTAGTTGGACAGGATTTAATATGTTGCAGTCTCACAGGATAGGATTTTAGGCTGGTTGCTCGAGGAAAGAATATGTTAACTGTTTACGAGATACTCAACAAATCTGTGAAAATATGGAACGTGTACCAGTTGCAGAAAATTATGCTAATATTCAATCTGGTCGTCTATCCTAAAATATTGGCGATTATCTGGAAGCATCAAGAAAAGTTTGATAACATCATTGTGAAAATGAAGAAATCCCATACTATGTGTACTGCTTTGTAAATTATTGGCAAAATACCAGGATGCTGGCCTTAGGAACGCTCTTATAGAAGCTGGTGTCATCGCAGAAGGATCGATTATGATCTATCAGCAGAAACCCTTGAAGTCACAATGCAGAACTAGCTGCTGGCTGATCTGTTACCGTATGCTTCACATTATATGGCATTTCTGAGAAAGGACAAGGGGGCATTATCTTCATTTTTGGGTCAACTACATGGATATGGTAGGGGACATTGTTTTGGGGCTGATATGGTCATCTTCCATGGTGCTACGCGTATGACAAGTTGAATTATGCATGTTGCTGCTTGTTGCCACGTGTTTATTATACTGAGATATATGGAGCTCCCAACAAAACATCAAGGTATGTACCAAAACGTTCAACAAAGCACAGTTTCTGTTCAAATAGGTCTATTTAATCCCTTTGGTAAGATACTAGATCCGACCTGTGACTCAGTCTGAAGAGCGGACCAGTAAACCGATACTACCTCACAACAGAGGACAGAAGTGCATATATTTGAATGTCTCGTAAGAAACTGGATTTAAACAGTGGTGACCATCATCCTGCTGAGCTAAATAAGGCAAAAATTATGAAAGATGTTGTTGCATCGACAGTAGATCTTTTAGGAGGGTTGTTCATCCATTTACTGATCCGAATAATTTACAGAACATCTCGATTGCTACCCTTGCACCATCTAATGACATGGTATGACCAAAGACGATAGGATTGGGCCGCTGTAAAACCATCAAAGTATATAGACTGAAGGGTGATTCTTCTGTAAAGTTTTATGATCCACTACCCAATGAAATGCAAACGACGTTCTCATATACCAAGAAAGTAGGACCCAATTGCAAGCTGTAAAGTGTAAGTCAACCACCGGCTAAATTCATACTATAGGACTCCATTAAAGGGATTGAATGGCAGATCCACAGAGTTGCCGACAACATGGTAACTTACAATATAAGAACATAAAGCGCAGGCAAACAGTTGTACTGTGGAAACAATTCCTAGCAAGTAGTCCAAGCAAATCTTCATTAAGTTCATCACAAATGACTGGATGTTGCCAGAAAACACCAGAAATGTGCATGGGAAGATGCTGTATGTAATATGTGACAACATGTGCTACCGAATTGAGGAATGTGGTTGTGCAGTTATTCATGGTTTTATTTAAACATATTTTTATTGTTCAAGAGACAATACGAATTGAGTCACAAGTTGTCTCCAACTTAGTTACGACTCGCTCCGAATTAGTCATGGTTTGCAGTCGAAACAACAGGAGGTTTATACCAGTTGCATGCCGGCCATGCGGCCCCTTCAGCATCATAAGGTTTCAACAGGATCGTGATAGTTTCCGATGACACAGATGCAATTCTGGTTTGTGTTCCAGAAAGAGATAGCAGCCTCAAAGTATATCAAGCATGGTACTGAAGTGAGAGTGAAGTACATATACGTTGCTAAGTTTGCAGTTGCGCTTGGTGAATCTGTATGTAACACAATTCTAGGTATGCATGCTTTTATAGGATGTGACAGTGTTAGTACATCTGCTGGAAGTGGGAAACATCTGCATTTCAACGTCTGGCATAAACTCAAATAATCAAATCATCATTTCGATAACTGTCGAATGAATGGCAGATATCTCTGAAATTGTTTTCTTTCTGACTTGGAGGCTGTCATCTGTCATCTGTGTCCATCAAAATACACAACTACATCAGTAAATGAGCTCCACTACAGGTTATTCGCGGCAAGAATGGACATATTTACCCTCATCAACTTCCGCCATAAGCGGATGCATTTAGGAAGCACACCATGTGAGCCAACTACTATGGAGCTATAAAGAGACGTCAGCAAGCTAATCACGATGTACCAACATCATGTGGTAATGGATGGAATGTAGAGGTGATTAGATCCACAGTGAAGCTAATCATTGATTGGATGGGTGGTGACCTTGCTCCAAATTCAGTCCTAGCCATGGTAGCATGAAAATGCTCTCGCTTGTTTACTCTCTTATCGATGACAAGGATATGGTGCAAGCCAGTAAAGACGATGATTTAGTTTATGATCTCATAAAAATGAAAACATTTTGATATTCAATGTCGCATTTTAGTACTTGAACATATATAGACTAAATAGTAATGCCATACAATTTCCTATGACAACTCTAGTTTATTTTTTAAAAGCCTTTTACGCATATACAGCTGTCCGCTTTGGTGTTTTCCGAAATCCACACCAACCTTTCATCTATTGACCGTATAATGGTTACCAGTTTGACATAAGTGGTATACAAGGTTGTTCCACGATATTCGTGGACAGTGGTGTTGATCCCTTATCACCAATCGTCATTTGCATAAATGGTAATTTGGGGCCTAGCATCCGGTTTAGCCATTGCTTGCTGTCAAATGTGTACAGCTGATGAGTTATATATACATGCTGTGCTCTAGGTATGATCATAATAATCATCGTATTACAGCATTCCAAACGAACTTCCAGAATGTCTGACGCATTTGCAATAGTTCATGGTGTTGTTATTGTTTTAATAGTAATGAGGATGCAATTTTTGCATACATATACAGGAAAATAGCAGCACTCGTATCTATTGGAGTCAGATGCCAAAACCCAGGGGCATTACATCGAATGGCTGCACACAATTGCATATAGAATATAGTTATATCTCCTTAATGCGCAGCGAATCTGAGATCTGGAGTAGCTTTTTATTGATGGTGATAGGGGGGTTCACTTAAGGTAATGTACACAGCTTAGCTACCAGTTCCAGTTTGTTATCAGGTGGAAATGAACTCCCGAAATGTTCACCTTTCTAAGAATACCAAATAACCTTGGTCAGCAATTCAAGTACCGGCTGACCCCATATCTGATTGACTATGTATAAAAATCAAATTTGTAGGAAAAGATTTTCTTGCGTCCTTTTTCATTTGAAGACAGTAACATGTCCTGATAGCCAAGATAAATTAGTGGTGTTTGAAAATAAAATAAAATAAAATAAAGTAAAATAACAATTATAAATAATTAAACAAATAAACTTAAAACTTTAATAAATAAAGTTAAGGAGAGGGCGTCGTCTTGCTAGTTTAGCGTCTGTTTTTGGGCTTGTTAAAATAACATGACAGTTCAAAAATTACTTTTGACAGTTCGTGCGAGTAAATGATCGAGTTAACAAGGGTTACTCCAGCATGGGGCTGAAATACCTCGTCAAGTTTACGATTTAATATTTACTAAGCATTTTGTTGAACATTTTGAATCCAAATTGACTGGACGCTGTTAGCAACGGCACCCAGTCAAATTAGTTTTAAAATATTCAACCACTTACCTGTGTAGAAATTGGGATTCTGAGAATTTAGGGGTCACAGTGTAGAAATCGACCTCAGCGTGCACAAAGCGTGTGCTGAGCTTAGCTAGATATTTACGGGATATAGCTAGAAATTAGCTGTTTGCCGCTTTCGTGTCGGTAAATTGTCGTTTCCGTACACACGCTGAAGGGCGCCGCAGACCAAGATGATAGCAATTGATGGCAATGCGATGGTGACACGACAGGCTACGACTGACATCGCAAGAAACCGGTTGCAAGTTCATCACGTCTGCGTTGCGTTGTTTATATATAAATATATATATATATATATATATATATATATATATATATATATATATATATATATATATATATATATATATATATATATATATATATATATATATATATATATATATATATATATATATATATATGATATACACGTGTGGTGGAAGGCGGGGGGGGGGGCGTTTGTTGGGGTGGGTGTGGACATATAATGTTGTACATGTTTGCCTGCGTGGGTGTTGATATTTACCTTCGAATTTCTTGCTTATCAGACAGTTTCTAAAAGGATCTACTTCCTATTAATGAATTTATGTAATCAACGTGCGAAGCATCATAAAGAGCGTCCATTCAAATTACCCCTCTCCTGTGTCCACATGTTCGGATGCCATGTTCATAGACAAGATGATAATTGTGTAACGTCACATCTTTTTAATGGGCAATATAAATGGCTAATTGAAATTGCATTGCAAGCGACGTCCGACGGACAGAAAGTTATAATACTCATGCTCAGTAACCTGCGATAAATGGCGATTGACAGGATACGATAAAATTGCCATTTTCACGTCCCGCCTATGTTGGTTTCGGAAGCACTTCAAGTCGATGCGCACCGATTTGACAAGATTGTGCCACGTCGTGCTGGCATGGTGTGCTGCGGCTTAAAGACTGACTTTCACCAGGTGGCCATAGCCTTGGGAGTGCATGCGAGTTCGTGCGACTGGTAGACACCTTGAAATAGTTTCTAGGTGGCGGATGATTTTTTCGCAGGTGCTTGTTTGGCGGTGCTCCTTGAGTTTTGCACATTTCGGTTACCACCGCACACGTTCGTTGACCGTCGTAAGCAGATCTCAACTCACTCACAATATGTGAGAAAGGCGATATCAATGACTTGCAGTCCGCTCGTGGTTTCAACTTAGCTCGCCAGAATTTGGTAATGTTATCAAGCATGGCGAGTCACTGGCCCAGCGAGTCGATGCAAAGGCCTCTCGAGTTTCGAGTATGTTGCAATTAATCGCCTGTGAGTTTGCGTATAGCAATGGGTTGAACGAGGTATATCAGTGCGTGAGCTAATTTGTCACGAGTTAATGGAATGGCAAGTCGTAGAATTAATTCGCTTAAGGCCACATGTCTCATTCACTTGCGCATATTCGGGTGCAATCCCAAGGAAGTTATTACTTAGTGAGACACAGGTTTTAGACTTAACTCCTCAGGCTCGTTGCAGGGAATGGGTAATAGGAGTTGTCCATATATCCTGATCCATTATACATTTCTTTGTTTCTATCCAACTATAATCCAACTGCTTAATATCATCTTTAAGCATGTTTCGCCAGGGGTACTTGGGTCACTCACGTCTTCTTTTCGCATCAGTTGGTATTCATTCCATTGAGACTTTTGCCGGGCGAACATCTGGGGGATTCATAATATGACCCATTTTGTTAAGTCTTCTTCTGGCAACTACGTGATCCAGCTATTTCTCTTTGGCGTTCATCACTACGTATTCGTTACTTACACAATCTTGCCAATTGATGATCTGCATTTTGCGCAAGCAAGGTTGATGACAGACTGAATATTATTTTGTCAGCTCCTTCGGATATGACTTTTGTTTTTCCACGCTGATGCGTGGTCCTATTTTTGCTCCGCTTTCCTCGTGACCATGGTTTGAAGAGGCTGTAGACCTTCAGTCAACATAGCAATGTCGTCTGCGACGGCCAGGTCTGTAAATCGGCGTTGTTGTCAATTGAAATCAACATCCTGGCATTGCTTTCTTTATAATGAGGTCAATAACTAGAAGGCAGAAGAATTGTGAAAGCATACAGTCCTGGCAAATCTCCGATGACTATGTCCAAGGAATATGATGTGCGTGTACTTGTTTTTATGCAGTAACTTGAGTTTGGTTAGGTTCACATTCTTGAATATGTTGATGTATTACTCTAGAATACCACTGACATATGATATCACATAGAGGGTGGCGGTGTGTGTTATCAAAAGCCTTCTTGAAGTCAATGAAGTTAATTGCAAGTGCCTTCTGGAATATCATGTGTCAGATTGGCTCAGGTGGTTGCGGGAAATGAATTTGCATTGTTGCAGTTTGATGGATAAACCAGGGAAAGACCACGAGTGAAGGTGTATCAATAGTATACTCGGGAGGCGTGAAGAATCACATCACCGGAGTAGGCCTGCTATTAAGCCCAATAATTTGTCGAGTGAAAATCTGAATAAACGCCTCACCACTGGCAGATTCTAGACGAACCATGCCAAAGTACCAATTATCAAGCAAATGCAACGCATAGACACACGGAATAGAGGGACAGCCGACGGTTATCGCCAACGTCAAGACACGCTAGATGGCGTACCGAGCTATGGCGTAAAGCTTCTGATCGGCGACTTCAATACACAATTTGATAATTAGCGGAGAGGAATTCACAACACAATTGGACGCTACGGGTTAAGAAAAACAAGCACCAGCAATAGCGAATGCCTCGTGACATTCTCCAGCACAAATGCCCCTATTGTTGGCAACACCAAGAAAATTGTCACTTAATGAGAAACAGGCATAAGCGGCCTGTCGTAAATACAAACACATGGTGTCGGTCTGGTGTGTTCCGTCATGTATTCCGCTAACGCTTCATTACGTATAGTAGCAACAAGTTAGCGCAGTACTATACTACTTCGTTAAAAGGGGAGTTTTCTTTAATTAGATGCCAAGTAATCTAACTAATTGTCATAATTCTCGTTGGCGTCGAAGCTAGCTGGATAAAAGACGAGCATTTGGACAATACAGTTAATTAGACCATGATTGGCTAGTGTGGCAATGCATTGACTACAATTTTAGATTGTAATTCGTAGTGGAGTGGATTGGTACTTGTGAAGTTAAGAAGAATATATTACCCTGTCGCAAAAACCTTATAGAACTGCAATGCCGAGTTCTCAATGGTATTTTGCTTTGACAAGCAACAGGAGACAGTCTTCCGTTGGTGACCTCCGTTGACACCTTTAATGTGTACCCGATCTGTTAGATAAGTATCCGACCTCATTATTAAAATAAGCCATGTGTTAGCTAACACCACAACCGACAGAACATGGTAAAAAAATATGCCAGATGATGTTTTTTGTGAAGTTATGATTTAATAAAAGTCAAATTAGTTTTTAAATGAACATCAACTTACGTAAATATTGAGATTCTCAGAATTGCGTGTTCAAATTCTTAACATAGACAGTGCCGGATTAGGTTTGGAAAAATTATCTCAATGCTCCAATTATTATCCTCTACTGAATATAAATTCAAACACGGGTTCAATGTTGGCGGTGCGTAGGCAGAAATGGAGGGGATACTGGTAGAAATTGTTCACCATATTGCTTGTTTCGAGCCACTCATTTAGGTTTCCACCATGCGAATCCGTTTTATTAGAAACATAACATCACGCAGCCACGTACATTGCAATGAAAAATATTATATTTAGCTGCAATCAAAATTAGATCAGTAAATAGGAGGCTATTTTGCATAATAATGTGAAATGGTATGCTATAATGTTTCTTGACATCTGGTATGGCATAGTTAATGAATATTATAGGCCGACCAGAAACACTACTTTAGCTATTGCGGCATCATGTAGTTAAAAACCAAATGGTGTCAGAAAATGATTGAAAATAAGAATATTTCTAAAATGTGAACTATATTGGCATTCTTTGATTCAAACGTTGTTATAGCATACGTAGTCGAAGTAACGACTGCTTTAAGAAAACCAGCTGATGCCATGAACGGCACGGTTAATCATGCACGAATGTGTGCCTAGTGTGCAATGGCATGGATTCACAAAGTGATCCCCCATGCAACATTACAAATGCATAACACTTCGGTGTGGCTCGCACTAGCAATTGCCATACACAGTCCAAATAATAGAACATATCATAGAAGTGCTATATTGTAGCGTTCATTGCTTAGCACCGGATACGAAACGGCCCAGGCTAGGATGCTCTAAACGCACCCCGTAGCCCTATGAGAATCAGAGCGCGAGAAGTGACTAAGTCCGTAAGAGCGCACATTACGCATGCTCACCATTTGAGATCGCCTGCCCATGCTGCAAGACAGTGTAGGTAGGTTATGACATTTTTGTGTATATAATTTCCAGTATTGTCAAATTGTTAATACGAGGACCGTTTCATTCATCTTGACAGAAACACGACTCCATTGGCAGAATTAAAATCGGACAAGAGATGGCTCAGATATCATTAAATTAAAAAGCTGGCAGATTAATTCGTAAAATAGTGTAGGCCCGTATTATGCATGCTCCATGAGGCTGGTAGGGTGAAGGTCGCTGTGACGTCATGTCCACGCTCTTTCAGCCTGACATTCCTCTAATATGTCTGTGCTTTGATTGGTTGAGAAATTGCCTGTGGTGACCTCTGCTGGGCTACATTAAAGTATAAAAGGGTCCGTATCGCCTACGATTCCTCAGTCTCGCGCAATGTTTACGAGGTACCTCGTCATGGTGCGCGGGCGGGATCCCTGCAGGACAGCATGCAGACCATGTAGATCGCGTAAACCACGTGTTAAGTTATCATGGCGTCGGAGTAGCGTGGTGATGCCAGTGAGCCAACAGGCTGGTGCACAGTCTGGGTAAGATCGGAAACACTACCTCGTCGTCTCTTCGAAGAGCATGCCCTGTCTACAGCTCTACTAGTGCCACAAATGCTGCCCAGTTGAGGTGCTGAAAAGCGAGCGGTGTTCTACAGATGTCTGTCGTATTGGGCATGTGTGACCAGCCGTATAGCCACTGTACCAGCGGTCAATAACCCCTGAGTTAACCACAGTGCCGAGCTAACAGTGTGGCGTGAGTTCCATGCCCCATTACGCAGACATGCGTCCGTCCGCATGTCTGGTCTGTCATCCTCAGTCCGTCCATCCACCCGTCCATCCAGGTGCTCGTCCGTCCGTCCATCCATCTAAGCGTCCGACCGTCTGTTCGCCCGTTCGTCCGTTTGTCTGCCCCCCCCCCCCCCCTCTCCCACTCTCTCTCTCTCACTCTCTCTCTCTCTTGCCCCTCTCCGTCCCTCCCTTCTCTCGCCCTCACTCTCTCGCTATCCTCTCTCCCTCCACCCCTCCCCCCTCGCTCCCTCCCTCTCTCCCTCCCTTCACCACCTACCACACCTACCCACCCGCCCTCACCCCTCTCTTTCTCCCTCTACCCAGGTCATGAACATATGTTCAATTAAACATAGCATGCTCCCGTGGGATCCAAACAGAAACTTGAGAATTGATACACCAGAAATGGAAAATAACTAATTGATAATATTAAACAAATCAGGCAATTCCGATGCACCTCTTGCGTTAATATATCGTATGTCATTCGGCAACAAAGATAAACATCTAATACATGTTTGTAATGTATGTTTTGTGTTATGCATTAACACGTTGCCGCTCATAAAACGCAAGTTAGATGCAGCCACTATTCATTCTGACGTCATGCAACAGTTGCCAGTTGTATTTTCCCATAAAGTAATGGTAGCAACTGGTATAAGACGAATGCTCGTCATTGCTATTTCAATTCTCAACAACTAAAAGGTGCCTAGTTTATGTGTAACAGATACGTGCTCAATAGATGGCTGAAACGGTAACTGTCAAAAGTCCAGACATTTTCTAAACTGGCTTCTAATCAGTAATACCGTCACGTTATCCCAAGCCGTAATGCCATCAACTCTCGTTAATTGTTCGCCAGTCATTCTATCAGTCGGACATGTCTACAAAGGCCAGCCAGTTCGGACTGCCACTAACTTATCTTATTCAAATACCAAATTAAGTCACGTTATATATTAGCACGAATTAAGAGAGAAAGAGGTGGGGAGGTGGATGAACATATGGAGGTATGCAGCGATCGAGTGGTTCAGAGAGCGGAAAAGTGAGCGAGAGAGGTATTTTGACTACTATCCATCCATCTTTTTGTAATTGCTGCGTTTCCTGTAGGCCGAGAAGAGTGGTTGGAGCACTCTCTTGCTGTCAGGTATGTGATGCGTGTTACCAATTTCGGAAGCTATTGCGACGCAATGCCATTGTTCCTATTGACAACTGTCTCATTTTTCAATCTCACTGCAGTTCCACTACACGTGCCTTGAATTATACAATGCACATTGTCGCTTATAATGCCAGTGTGTCAAGTCTGGATCCATTGGTGGAATAGTTTAGATGTTGAATACACATGTCACCACCTTGTAGAATACTGGTAGCAGAAGAACAACTGATACCCATCTAGATAGATTGGCTTAGACTAAGCATCATAATTAACGGCTAATCATTTGTATTGTCTTAACAAAGTCGCATAATTTAATGGCGGTAAAGCATTTCCTTACCGTTGTGTGAGGCCGGCGTATACTAACAAACTGTAGTCGATAATCATGTGGAATTTATAATGGTACACGATTTGACTGTTCGTAGTGCGTGCGTGCGTGCGTGCGTGCGTGCGTGCGTGCGTGCGTGCGTGCGTGCGTGCGTGCGTGCGTGCGTGCGTGCGTGCGTGCGTGCGTGCGTGCGTGCGTGCGTGCGTGCGTGCGTGCGTGCGTGCGTGCGTGCGTGCGTGCGTGCGTGCGTGCGTGCGTGCGTGCGTGCGTGCGTGCGTGCGTGCGTGCGTGCGTGCGTGCGTGCGTGCGTGCGTGCGTGCGTGCGTGCGTGCGTGCGTGCGTGCGTGCGTGCGTGCGTGCGTGCGTGCGTGCGTGCGTGCGGGCGTGCGGGCGTGCCCGTGCGTGCCCGTGCGTGCGTGCGTGCGTGCGTGCGTGCGTGCGTGCGTGCGTGCGTGCGTGCGTGCGTGCGTGCGTGCGTGCGTGCGTGCGTGCGTGCGTGCGTGCGTGCGTGCGTGCGTGCGTGCGTGCGTGCGTGCGTGCGTGCGTGCGTGCGTCCTTGTGTGCGTGCGTGCGTGCGTGTATGTGTGTATAGCGAGAAATTGCTGCCTCTATGGAGGAATCTAGTTTGGCTATGCCCCACCCACCGCTACGTAAGCTTCAACCGCGCGTTGCCCGTGTTAGGATCAATCGCTCACAGTACTCGCTGTAACTCAATTCGCCTTTCCAGAGTACCCACTCATCATATGACGTCATAATGAACTGCACGATGTGTAGAATGACATCATAATGAATGACGTCATGAATGATGTCGATAAGTACGTCACGAACGCATATTTGAAGACGATCTACGCGTTCTTGTACAAATTGTTTGCTCTTACTATTAAATAAATATTCTGTTGACTATTTTTTGCAACTAATTCAACTGGGCGCTATTGCTGCCATAGGCAGCAACAGCGCCCAGTCAAATTAGTTGCAAAATATTCAACAGCTTACCTGTATAGTTTTCAGGAAATTGATAGCTAGGGCATTTGGTGATCGGTCAATCCAAACACGGCGAGGTGTGGGTGGCGCTTAGCCAGTGATGGGCGGGGCATAGCTAAAAATAGAAAGGTCCGTTAACAGAAAATCATGGCAGCAACTGCTCCCAGTCAAATTAGTTTCAAAATAGTCAACATAACGTTTATTAACTGGTAAAGACATACACTTTTTTACAACTTGTCTGACTATTAAGCGGTTGCGATGGACTATATAGCGTCATTCATGACGTCATTGATTATGACGTTAGCCTGCATGTGACATAGTTGATTATTACATCATATGATTGACTGAGAAACTGGATGCTGTTAGTCTTGGAAATGAATACGTACTTAATAACATCGGGCATTGCCGTATTAGTAAAGTTATGTTCGAGAAATTACTTCATACCGTGACGGACACAAGCCTATAACTACATGGATATGCTTTGACATCACTTTGGCGTCGCATCCTACCGGAGTATGCTTAATTGTAGAAAAAAGAAATTAATTAAATAACGTTGGTCTAGAACAGTCCATTATGAGGACTGTTGCAGATCAACAAATATGTTAACAGACTGATGTAGAAACGTACGGTAGACGGTCACTCTGATTATGATATGAAAGAGTTAGATGTAAAGTGTCACGCTATCCCATGCTGAATTCCTGTGATTTCAGTATACACAACCGATTATTTTCGCCCAGACGCCGGTTGTGGCGAACACGTTCATCATTGTAATGTTAAAGGCATTCTGGAATCTCAATGTTAAACTCCAAATGTATCTTGTCCCAATATAAATTGTTAGATGTGTCAATGTAAATCTTTAGAAAATCAAAGGCAGCGGTGGTAGAGTACTATCGAAACAAATAATAATGAAATGGAAAACAAGAGCTATATCAAGATTGCATAGTGTCAAAGTGTAAATAGCTAGATTGATGCATATTGAAATGCATGGCCTATAAAGGGGATTTGGCAAATGTCCATATTTACCACAAAGGAATAGATTGGTTTGAAAAAGTTTGGAGAAGTGCTGTATTGGGTGTCTCCTGAAGTGCAATGAAGATTTGCAATCTAGCATGAGGTTGACACAGGCATGTCAAATGGAGGCGAATCAATGCAGTGAACCATTGGAAAAAGATATTGTACAAGAGACAACGTAAGGATGCTGGTGCTGCAAGTCAAATTAGTTTCAAAATATTCAACAGCTTATCCGTATAGTTTTCTGGAAATTAGATTCCGTGAGTTCAACGTTTGATCAATCCCAATAGTGCCAAATCGTGGGCGGAGCTTAACTAGAGATGGATCTCGCATAGCTTAAACAGGAGTCATCCATTGTTAAGAGGAACAGAATCGCATATTTTCTCGCTGTCGTTATTGAATATTTGCTTCAAGAGATATATGTCCGTTGTTTTTCAAGCAAATCATGTGGATCATCACTGGTGTCTGTAGTAGAAATTACCAGTCAAATTGTTTTTAAACAGTCAATATGTTAGATATTATTTTAATTGAAGTCCACTATCTGTGGGAATCAGTGGTGTATGGTTAATGCACTTTCAAACGCAGGATAGAGCATTGATATGTGTATTCAGCTGTTTATAATATGTCACTGTTTGGATTAGGTATGTGATGGGAAACGAAAACGAATTCCTACTAAGCTGGTTTTCCTTTCAACGCAGCACAATATTTGTATTATGACAGGAACTAAAACAGATTCCTGCTCAGACAATTCCCGCTATCAGGGTGGAGCAATCTCTACTTTGGAAAAAGAACACATACTATTATATGTCCATGTCCGATCAATGCCAGACAATCACGACATATGAAACACGTTTTATATGTGCAATAGTGCCAATACATGAAATATCTGTCAGTGTTAAGAAAACAATGCAGTGTTACCAAACTCTGCTGTCATTCAATCTCAATATTCTGAAATAATCTGTGGTGCTTTTAGGTATTCAATCTAGTATATAATATAACAACAGAACAGAGCAATACGCAATGACTATCCTTAAAGGCGAGGACGTCGCGGATCGAGTGTCCTTTCTTGTGGCCAGCAGGAATCAGTCTGGTTCCATGGACGCTTCTCGCCTGGTAACCGATAACACTCGGACATTTCCGGCTGTTCCCGCCAATTATGGTTGAGTATGGTGGTGCAGCGGCACAGCACTCTTCACTGTTATGTTATTTTTGCGAGACCAAATACATTACTTTTTTAAACCGGCGGAGGCTACTTATTAAAACTGGAGGTTGCGGTTTTACGGAAAATTGTGTTAACTAAATCAATGAACAGTTGGTTCTTTCCTTGTATAAAAGGCACATCTAGGGCAAACCAGGAGTTTAAACAATTGAGAGGTTAGTTTAGGAATGCAACACCTCTCAAGAGCCAGCGCGACAAAGCTTCAAGGGGTAGATGCAGGTAGGTGTTAGGATAAGCTGCAACATCCCTCGACAGCCAGCGTGACAAAGCTTCAGGAGGTAGATGCGAATAGGCATATGCATCAAGCCAATGAAGACAGCACTTAATTAATACAAGATGAGGCGAGTAGCACAGCAGATTCTCCGGTCTCATGGTGATATTTCTTCCATCTTTAAGAACACAATTTCTGTTCACGTCGTGCAGTACACAAAGATACACAACACTTGTCTATGGATATATAAATTCCTTTAATTGTACACCTGCTAGTCTTGAACCAAACAATACTGCATTGAAAACCATTGAAACAACTACGAGTCTCACCTTAAGAACCAGCGTGACAAACTTCAGAGAGGGGAGACAACTCTAGCGAACATCCATTAGGAACTACTTTTCCCTGTTACATTTCTCTTTTAAAAGCCATTTATAATTTAACTGCCTGTAGTGCACTGAACTCATCGATGTACGGATCACAAGTAAATTTTGAAACAAGAGTGTTAGTGACATTAAGCTTCGAGTGAGGGAGAAATCATGCAGGGATAGTCTAGAACCGGCGGAAAATATTATCGACATGTGCAACAGTGTGTTGGTCTTTGAGGCCATACTGCTGGCTATGTATATTGTATCATTTGAATAGGTCGTCTAAAAATACATGTAAAAGCTGCAACTATTTCGGATGTTATCAAACATTGCCAGATTGACAGTCTTTATACATATGTCTGTGAGGATTATATCAAGCTAGACATGGCCAAGACAGATTTGGACTCCTGAGTTTACACACGGCTGATGTCTAAGAGATTAACGTGTAATACGGATGTATTTCACCGAACAAATCATTTCATTGGGCTGTCCAAATATGGATACGCAAATCGAGTATGTTCACGTAGGCATGGGTAATTTAAATCATAAATACATTTTATGCTTAACGAAATAGTATACTGAGCATGATATCACTTGCTAGTTGACTTGCTAGTGTCTTTCAACACAGGAATTACCTACATGGAGTACAACTGAGTTGTAAGAAGGCTTCTCACCTATGCCCATAGAAACTAAGTAATATTAAGGGAGTATTTCCAAGTCCAGATCAATCAAGCCACCAGGAGGTATTATTAAGATAATACTCACATGGCAAAAATAATCAAGCCTCATGAAGTACTACCAGGCCAAATCAAATCAGAAAAGGATTTCTAACCTACCTAGTAATATAGGTGACTAAGAGCCAGCGTAACAAAGCTTCAGAGAGGATCTCAATTCTCAGGTTTGGATACTAAGTATGAAAGAGATGGGAGGAAAGCTAAGAATGTATACAACATCGCCCATTCAAACATGTATAGGCGCAAGTATTGTTCAACAAAGAGACTGGTATGCATCATCCTCAAGGCCCTGTATGACAGTGACTCGGGCTGAATATATAACTATGAGAATGAATACATGTAGGTTCTACAGATATGAACACTGGATGCAGTAACTGCCAAAACTCAGCTAGTTAGGCCCAATAGGAAACACTTTGGAGTCAAGTGACCAAAACAGCTCAGGGTAACTCACATAGTGAAGGCAATTTATAAACCAACCTATTGACATATCAGCTGGTCAATGTGATGCATTCAATGGGTATCAGATAAAGTAAACATGTAAAATGAAATGAAAAAAATAGGGTAATAGTGTAACCTGAACTCCTGAGTGCTGGGGAGGGGGGGGGGGTGCCATTAGAAAATATATGCAAACAAGAGTAAGCATTGCCTACGGATATTTATACAGGACAATGTACAAGAATCACTGCTGTTCACTCGGCAGAGTGGCTTCCAAGGGCCAGCAGAACCAAGCCACTTGTACAAAAAGACAGTAACCAGATGCAGTGTGTTCAAACTTATCGGTCGCACATGCCACAAATACAGGAAATAGTTATGAAACATTCTCTGAGGTGCTAACACAATGTGGTGAGTCAAGAACTGATGCGTTGAGCCTATCTTAGGCGGTTCCTCCTTGATGGATGCTAAAGGCAGGATATCAGATTGATACACCCTGAATATAAGTTCATCCAGCATGTTAACCAATGTCATACTTCTGTTAAGAGATGCGTCAGACAAAGGTGAATAGTCATGGTGTGCTGGGAATTTATCTGGTGGCTCTTCCATACCTTGTCCATGAAGCAGATCAACCGAAAGGTCATGCGGTCGATGCATCAGGGACAAGGCATGAAGATATAATCTGACCCATACTGTGTGGCATTGCAGTGGTAGGTGTTGATGAAGGCATCACTATCGCTGTGCCAATCTCATGCTCACAGAATGGTGTGGAGGGTGTGTCTTGGATCCGTGTTCCGATACTACATGCTGCTGACATACCGCAGATTCCACCAAATCTAGAGCCATCAGCAGCGTCAATGGCAAGCATGGCCACCTTCCGGTTATCCACATCATCTCAACAGCAATGCTTTCAAGGACATCATCTGGTGCAATAGGATAGACATCAACGGTCATGTCCTCAATAATTTCAGCGAACTCCACCAATGAGAAATAACCGTGTTCTATGACCTGTCGCATGCAACGTTGACACCGCACATCCTCTAACCAATCACTGATCTTCAAGATGCCCACTTACATCGAAATAGTGTGAACACCAATAATGCTACCTTTTCCCTCCATCTAATTAATGAAGCAGTTGTGATTATATTGGAGGAAAGAAGCCACACTAAACAATGGGACATAGCGACAATAGATATTCACATACATGATTTCAGTCAGATTGAAATCAAATGGGAACGTTAACTAGGAAAATAGAGTGTGCATGTGAAAGACATTAACTGGGCACTGGCACATTCTCACATCTCAGATGTCACAGACAAATTTAGTAAAGTAACCTAGATATAGTGGTGATGGTTTGGTCTAGCTAGACACATTATCAATCAATAGGATAAGGAAAGTTGACAACCATATCAAATCATGCTAGTGAAATTAGTACAGGAAAGCCGCTATGCCAAAATATCTCTACAATTATATATGAACGATAACAAAATAATTGTATGATGTCTTATGGAACATCGCTAGTCTTACAATAATTTCTAAGCTCCATGGATTGGTCCGTCAAACCTGCTATATCCTTATGCATAGCCCCGTACAAGAAGTGGCAACTCGAGTTTATTTCCGTTTTTTATTTTTACCACTTTCTTCATATGGCGAAAAAACATCATGGAAATATAGCCATAGCTATTAAAAGGTTGCACACATTGCAGACATAATAGATACTTTTATATATAGTGTTTTAACCAGATTTTTGTGGCAATCCGAAAGCCTACAGAAAACGAATGGGAGGGGTAGAGTCAAGATATAGCCCTGATGGGTACTAGATTTGATCGGGTGGGTTTTGAACACAGGTTCATGACCCAACTTTTAAAAAATATCTCCTAATTTTACCCTTAACAAGAAGTGTGCACTGTCCTAATATAGAATTCAACATACAATCCGCCATCTATACACAACCAGAACATACACATAAATGTCTTTGAAAAGTAAGATTAATCAGAAAAAATATAATATAAATCTTGAATCCTGATCCTTACATACTCACAGTGTGAAAGATTGCTGTGGCTAACTCCTTATATTGTAATGCAGCTTAAGGAAAAATAACATTTCGAGAACAGACACTTTAGAAAACTAATATTTCAGGATGGCGATATCCGGGTGCCAATGAAAGGTGGGACAGCTGGAAAGAAGAACAGAGAAGTAAAATCGCTACACAGTTAATATGTGTGCTTATGAATTTAGCCTAACACCAATGTGGTGCTTTTGGGTATACAATCTAGTATATACTATAACAACAGAATAGAGCAATACGCAATGACTAACCTTAAATGCCAGGACGTCGTGGATCGAACGTCCTTTCTTGTGGCCAGCAGGAATCAGTCTGGTTTTACGGACGCTTCCCGCCTGGTAACCGGTAACACTCGGACATTTCCGGCGGTTCCCGCCAGTGGTCGGATTATGGTTATGTAGCGGCACAACAAATCTATAACATCCAACTACGTGTGCGTGTACTAATACATGTTGTATTTGAAGTTTGGACTCGCCTTCCATAGTCACTTAAGACAGTGATGTGTATTGTACAAATTATCCACAGTTTTTGTGTACAGATCTTGTCCAATCTGTGTACTGATAACGTCACATGAAAATGCGGCATTACTATGTTTAACACAGCTAGCAAATGCTGTAGATAAAAATGACTAGTCTTTCAATAATTTCCCATCTGTCTATATCTGTTCATTGCTCAGATCCGTCACCTGGGCTAGAAAACTGAAACGTTTAGAATTGCTAGCTTTCTGCATGCCAAACATAAAACACAGACAACCGGGACTGGCAATCGCTATATCTAATGCATTTGCATCTATATAACGCGTATACTATTTTTCGAATTAGGACAACGTATGGCTATTTCTGTTTTATAAACATTTCTGCTTTCCTTTATTCTGAGCACGTATCCATCCCCGTCAAGTCATATTAGAAATTGTACATATACATGCTGCACAGTTTCGAAAATCCTCTCGAACTCGGCAAAAGCATATTCTGCAGATCTAGTTGTTTACTCTTCCATGGGACTTAATCTCAACAAATGGTGGCTGGTCACATATCAATATTGGTACGGAGAAGCTTTGGGTTAAGTCCGTGAAGCTCTAAAATCACAATGATGGGCCACTCATAAACCAATAGTTCCATTAGGCTAAGTATGGTTTCCAGATACGTGTATCCGGTGTACCGTGTAACAATTATTTATGGGATACCCCCCCCCCCTACACAAATAGCACATGAATCGCCATTTACTTCTCCCTACCACCATCGTTAAGGCGATTGCTACCTGAATCCACGAACACAGCATAGGTGTCGCGGCGATCGCTAGTATATGTGTAATTCTTCTGCAAAGGAGTATAAAAAAGTTCCGTTTGGTGTTAAATATCCCCGTTAGAGCTGGAACCGCAACAACTGCTTGAATGCATAGTGTGCTAAATGTTTTACTACGATTAGATACCCTGATCGGAGAGATCCATTTGAAAACGTATGTATCACGTATGCCAATCTATCCAATGCAGCTCTATTGCTCTCATCTCATAATCGTGTTTTTATTCTCTCACTACAACTATATTTTGCCTACATTAGTAGACCTATTTACTATTTCAACTTATACATCAGTTTGTCAGAGACTGTTCTCTAAAATCATGGGGCGTTTGTAATTCCTGAATCCATTTGCTCACTCAATCATATAACGTCATAATCAACTACGTGACACGTAGGCTAACATAATAATGATGACGTCATGAATGACTCAATAACTCCGTCTTTAACGCGTTATAGTCACACACGTAGTACGAATTGTATGGCTTTACCATTTAATAAACATTCTATTGAATATTTTAAAATTAATTTGACTGGGCAATGTTACTGCCTTCGACAGCAACAGCGTCCAGTCAAATTAGCTTCAACATATTCAACAGCTTACATGCATAGTTTTCTGGAAATTGATAGCCATGGAGTTCAGAGATCGAGCGATCCCAATACGAGCGAAGTGTGGGTGGAGCTTAGATAAAGATTGACGGAGCATAGCTAAAACTGGAAAGGTTCATTGCACGAGCTAGAGATCGAATTTAAGTAAAATAAGCAAAGTATGTATTTAGTTTCTATATTCAAGAAGCTATTACTATAATAAATAACGCTTCACGTATGGGTGCACGTACTGATGTAAAAGCAAAAGTCATAAAGCATCGATTTCAAACTTACTTACTTTACATATGCATTGCCAACCATTCCCTGAACCGATACAAAAGGACTTGAACCTAATCGCATTATAATTGAAATCATGGTACACGGTGAGACGTGCTCTGTATTGATTCTGCTAAATCAACTATCTTACGTCTAATTGATTGATTGTGACTTATCCATGAATATGTCTGAAACGATTTTCTCAATAATTGGCTTACTGTAATGTTGATCTTTCATTCATGAACCGTTTCAGCATTGTCGGTATTGAACTTCTAATCCAAACCGTGTTATCCATTGCGACATGCTCAGCAAAATTCAAAGAGCTCGCTAACACTATTTCTACTTGATCGCAGACATGGGGTAATTGGAATTTGTAATCGTAATAAAATGTAATTTATTACATTTTTTCATGTAATTGAGTGTAATAAGTAATTGAGGGGTTGAAAAAGTAATAAGTAATCATATTATCATATTACATTTTCAATTACAATTTAAAAAAGCCTATAATGTACATATATATATATATATATATATATATATATATATATATATATATATATATATATATATATATATATATATATATATATATATATATATATATATATATGTATATATATATATATATATATATATATATATATATATATATATATATATATATATATATATATATATATATATATATATATATATATATATATATATATACACCTGTGCAAAAGTTAAGCACCAGCAAAAACAATAGAACGTAGAAACATGATGGTACAACTAGGCTGCCATACCTTTTGTCCCCGCGTTAGCTGACATAATTCCAAGTACGAAATGCACATGCATGCATGACTTCACGCCGCTTGATGTCCGTGCGTGGCGGGAAACAGCACACGTGTTCAGTTATGTAAAAGTCCAGTTTGAGGTGTAGAACATTACATACAGATTTAGGCGACAAGATTAGGAATTTTGTGTTCATGACCGTGGTTTATTTGTACAGAGAGAATTAGCTCTTGATTGTGAACCGCTATGGCAAGACGAAGGTTAAGTGATCGTGTGAAATGGCAAATCATAGGCATGCATACCACTGGTATGTCATGCAGAGAGATTGGCAGACAGCTGAACATTAACCATACTGTAATCAGTCGTTTGATTGCAAAACATGGGCAAACTAACGAGGTGAAGGACAGGCCTAGATCTGGAAGACCGAAGAAGACTACTGCCCGTGATGATCGAGCCCTAGTACGCATTGTTAGGAGATCTCCATTCACCAACAGCAGAGTGCTCAGCCAGCAATGGGAAACGCGCAATAGAGTGTCAATGTCTACCGTCAAAAGGAGACTGTATGCTGCGGGCATGAAAGCTAGGAGACCTGTCAGACGTCCACTCCTCACTGCACACCACAAAGAGGAGCGTCTGAGGTGGTGCAACGAAAGAAGACACTGGAACATGAGATCCTGGAGACGGGTACACTGGTCCGATGAAAGTCGGTTCCTGCTTCATGCCACAGATGGTCGAACTCGTGTATGGAGGTCCAGACGCACGGCGTACGACCAACGTAACATCATGGAAGAAGTTCCATTTGGTGGAGGTTCCGTTATGATATGGGGGTGCGTCTCATTTGATTGTAAGCTGGATCTGTTGACTGTACCTGGAACACTAAATGGACAAAGATATCAAGATTCCATACTGGATAGAGTTGTGGTCCCTCATTTTGTAAATCATGCACCTGGAACCCACCCTATATTCATGGATGACAACGCCCGACTACATCGTGCTAGAGCTGTGCATGAATACCTCCGCCAGAATGCCATCGAAACCCTACCATGGCCAGCAAGGAGCCCTGACATGAACCCTATTGAGCATATCTGGGACATTCTGGGAAACATGGTGAGAAGGATGGATCCTCCTGTGCAGAACCTACAGGAATTAACAGACGCACTCCAGCTTGAATGGCAACGAATACCACAATGGCGTATCAGTCGGTTGGTGACCAGCATGAGACGTCGTGTCCAGGCCGTCATCCAGGCACAAGGTGGATATACCCGGTATTAATAATGACAGTCTCAAACTCGTGCACAGATGTTAAACTTCGTTTTCAGACACCATTAATGACAATCTAGCCACGTGTGTCAACTGTAGGGCAATAGTTGTCAGTTGTGTCAACGTAACCATATTCAGGCCTCGTTTTCAAGTTCAAACAGAAACATACAGTGTTTCCCCACCATCATAATCAGCATTCCTCTAGTTGCATTATTACCTCTTGCACTAAGATGGATGGGTACATAAATGTTTATGCTATTGCTTTCTTCATAGCACATGAATATACCCTCGCATGTGCGTAAAAATAAATAATAATAATAATAATAATAATAAGTGAATTTATAACGCGCCAAACTCCACGCAAGCATGCTCGTAGCGCAAGACAATGAAATGATAATATAAACCTTAATTTAAATTCTGGTACGCTTGTTTAAAGAGATGAGTTTTAAGATTTGATTTGAATGTTGTAAGATTTTTTGACAATTTTAGATGAATAGGGAGGTTGTTCCATTCAGTGGCGGCCGAGAAAGAAAATGTTCTAAAGCCGTATGAATTCATTTTGTATTTTGGGATTTTGAGCATTTGCTTGTTTAGGGATCTAAGTGACCGGGTTGGTTGGTATGGCTCGACTAATGCAGAAAGGTATGTAGGTGCAGTTCCTGAGACACACTGGTAAGCTAGACAGAGGATTTTAAATTGGATACGTTGAGCAATTGGCAACCAGTGAAGCTTATGGAGAATCGGAGTGATGTGTGCATCTTTTGCCTGGCGTGAGATTATTCGTGCTGCTGTATTCTGAATAGTTTGGAGCTTGTGGATGTTTTCTTTTGCCATACCAATACAGAGACTATTGCAGTAGTCCAACCTAGACATTACCGTCATGATCACTACTTTTGTGGTAGCCTCTGTGGTAAGATAATTCCTGATGTGTGCAATGTTCCGCAGCTGCAAAAAGCACACTCTGCGCAGATAGTTTATATGTTTATCCATGCACAACTCGCTATCCAGTATCACGCCGAGGTCTTTAACCGTGTTGGAGATCGGAATTATATTTGTACCAATGACTAGACTACTTAATTCTGTTTTGTCAGGGTGGTGCTTAACTTTTGCACAGGTGTATATATGACTATTCCAGTAAAACACAATAAACAAACTCATAACAAGACCCTTTCAATCTGTTGGACTTCATTCTATATTTAAATGGACTCACTTTCACACATAGCTAGCTAAAGAAAGACCAAAAGATTCAAGATAAGGTACAGTACAGCTCAGAGATAACTTAACGTACGAACGGGTCTGAAATGCGTCCATGATGCGTTTAAGGCCCGTTTCAAAAGCATCGGTATTAAAAATACAATGCATTCACAACGCTTCTAGTTACTTTTTTTGATGCATTAAAAATAATAAATATATGCGTTGTGAGAACGAGCATTAAATGCGTAAATAAGCAAGTTTGAACTTGTTTGATGTCCCCCAGAGATAGTGTCAAACGCGTTGTTAAAAGCAAAACGGGACAGACGCCAAGTTTGTAATGCGTATAAAAGATTCATATGTGCATTCCGTAATACCCGACTTACATACCAACTCCATGGCTCCAACTACCCGGGATCCAATCATTACAAACTTAGCTGTACATTACATTTCCAAGAAGGGGCAAAGGTAAATATGAGAACGTTTTCCTAAAAAAGACAGCGGGACATGATATTAAAAATCAAAATTATAAATATTACGAAACACAAAATCATGATTCCCGGTTGAATGTTTTGCGCCCCTGAACACTTTGCATCTAGTGCAAGAATTGTAAGCATCGGTAGGTTTCGCATTTAACTTTTATAAACATCCAGTGCAGCGAAACATGCCGACTGGCGAGATTTGACATAGGTTAATCATAGTGAAAATTGTCCGTAAGCAACTTCATTATCACTTCTACGCGTCACCTGTGTTCGCGATGAACAGACAGCGAATAAACGCAAAATTGTGGATTAAAGATGTCAAAATATAGCTTATGCGTACCAATGCTCGACTAATGTACACGTTTTTAAATTAAAACATGCAGATGGTGTGGTTTTTATTGATAATATGACGCACAAATTAGCTGTGTCCGCTATCTCAATATCCCCATCGGTGCTCTACACGAAAAAAGACTAATTTGAACAGGGCCAGTTATGAAATACTAGGCGCCCCTAAAGCTGTAACATGTACCGATATCTCATTGGCTTTTCGCGGAAATAAAACGCCCGTAGTGATTTAATGATTTTGTTTTTGTGACATTCGGTAGCTTTCGGATTCACTATATTGCAATGTAATGTAACCGAGTATAACAGCGGTCAATTTTCAAAAATCGTTTTAGGCCTACTTGTGTGTTAAAGGGCTAATATGTAAGCATAATTCATCTTTTGTTTTGCTAGTGCTCTAAGCTGCTATATATTATATATACATATATATTGATTATGAAATAAGAAGAGGTTTGTTGATTTCAAAATAAAATATGATTGTTTGTTTATTTATTCACCACATACGCACTCACGCACATTGGAAAAAAGTAATTGTAATTGTAATATATTACTTTGCAAAGTAATTGTAATTGTAATATATTACTTTTGCAAAAATGAGTAATTGTAATTGTAATATAATATATTACTTTTGCAAAGTAATAGTAATTGTAATATATTACCTTTGCAATGTAATCGCCCCATGTCTGCTTGATCGTTTGCTTATTAGCGGTGTAGATGTTAACAATATCTGCTTGACCATTGCTCTTTTAGTCGCAAACAGTTTTGACATTGATGGTAGTGGATCCATGTCATTGAGTTTTGACCACCATTGAAACCAACAAGCAAAGATGTGATTAATGGACTTACTGCCTTTCCAGAAATATGCTTGCACCAGATGCAGCTCAGGCTCAAGGACGCTGTAAATTCGGTTATGCTTGCTCCTCTAAAGGCTCTATATTGGTAATGATCGTAGTCGGATTGTGAGCCAGTTTCACAAATCCCCTTTCTCTGGAAGTTTGCCAATATTTGCCTACACCAATTGTATGGAATTGCATTTACAGATACTTCTGATTGTGTTTATCAGAACCATTGTCCAACTTTCACTAGATCGGCTATTCTGCTTCCCTGCGTGTAACATACATGCCCGTCTGTCATGCGCTCGGTTCGGTTAATTAATTGGTGAAAACTCACCCGTGATGCGAATTTATTGACATAGCATAATGGGGAATACTTGAATACCAATATCAGCACTTTAAATCAACAATTCTAACTAAATAATCCAACAGGCAATCTAACTAATTTAACTGAATATCCCAGCTAAGCATGGATACATTTCCGCCACATAACATCGCCGTCATCAAGACGTGCATAATTCATCAGCATTTACTAGACATGATTTGAGAACGGAGCTGCTTGCCTGCACTATATGGCGGAATATGCTTGAATAATTTCTTAGACCATAAGAGCACTCTTATAATAATAATTCAGTAAGCCACAGAATTCATTAATATGTCATAGCCACAACTGACGGCCCTAGTCATGCACGAGTTGCAGATGTGTAATTGTGCTAAAACAAGTTGGGCTCACAGTGGCACCGCGTTACACGATTGTCAATGATAATATTCATAATTAATCTGACATGCGTCAATTAGCTGACGAATAGCAATCACGCGTGCGGTATTCACCACATTTTGATCTAAATAGGTGTACCTAGTGCTGAACATTTGCATTACACGTTCTTGGGCATGGCCATCATAGTTTAACGTTCCAACCAATTAATTGAGAGCCTACATGATTAACGTTTAACTTGTGCTCAAGCTGTTGCTCATGCTAGCCATTATATGTATCTGTCTTTGCGATTGAGCACTACGTAATAAAGCCCAGAAGAGAAACCAGAAATAGCAGATTAGTATAATACATGCTTCATTTCAGCAGCAATGTATTCCCATGGCCATCGAAATAGAGCTTGCCCCTCCGCTGGCACACAGCTCTAGTCTGCATTTATGGCATTAGTGATTTGATAATGCTTTAATAGTCAAATTGTTTGGCCGGCTTGACCACCAATGGGTTAGTTCTGTCATCCACCAAGGAATGAATGTCTTGAATCTATCGCTTTCAAACACTAAAGTATCATTACCACAATTCCATGCAAGCATGCAAGCAAGATGTTCAAGTATTTGAAACTCGCTTGATGATTATTCAACATACTATTATTTATATGAATTGTAATATTTGGTTATCTTTTTCAATTGGGTAAAGTGTTTGCTTACTATTATTACAGGTGACTAGCTGGGAGGAGCACGTTGGATATATGTGAAGTCACCGATACGCATTCTAAAGCGTGCTAGGCAATATTACACTAGAAACCAGACACTCATGGTTGTGTGGACAAGGGTGCATGTTTATCTCCTGTTGATATTCAGATCAAGGAATTAAGGAAGCATTTGTTTGATACGGTAGTCATATTCAGCTGCTTTCGATTTCATCTATTGGGATCACGTGTGATGAAGAGAGAGTAGAACGTGAACTGGAGAATAGATCGAGTAGAAATGAAACCCGGGAACACGGATTCTCTTTAATATCAAGCAATGGTCCGTTCCAGTTTTAGCTATGCCCCACCCATCAATAGCTAAGCGCCCCACACACTTCGCCGTTTGAGATCTTAGTCATATTCAGTTGCTTTCGATTTCATATATTGGTATCACGTGTGATGAAGAGAGTGTAGAACGTGAACTGGAGAATAACTTGAGTAGAAATGAGAAAAGGTAACACGGATTCTCTTTAATAGCGAGCAATTGACAGTTCCAGTTTTAGCTATGCCCCGCCCATCACTAGCTAAGCTCCACACACACTTCGCCGTGGTGCGATCGATCGACTATCCATTTCTTAAAAACTATACAGGTAAGCTGTTGAATATGCTAACTAATTTGACTGGGCGCTGGTGGCAGCAACAGCACCCAGTTAAATTAGTTTCAAAATAGTCAACAGAATATTTATTAAATAGTAAATACATACAATTCGTTCAACAACGCATAGTCTGTCTCCACTTATGTGTCCCTGACGTACATATCTACCTCAGTCATGCTGCCATAATGACGTCATTGATACGGTGTCACTCTATACGTCACGTAGTTGATTAGCACGTCATATGATGAATGGATAAAGTGGAAAGGTCCATTCACTGTTCATTTTCCGCTAAAAGGTAGTATCTTATCCATCAGGAAACATAAATGAGTTATATATCTTGCGTACTATAATTTGAATCACATATTAATAGTGTATCTATCAAAAGCTAAAGTGAACACACAGTCAACTCTGCATATTGGTCTTATATGGCAGCCGGATACCACGCTATTATTTCATATCCTTGCATTAATAAGACACTGTCAGTGACAGCGGGCTGGAATAACATGGCTGAATGCATTAGTCGTATTTCTAACCGCAGATATATGATACCACAAAACACACTCTATGGCATGCTACCTCTCTCATCTTAACCGACAGGATAAAACATAGTTTGCCACACATATTTACTCGGGATGATTGCTTTTCCATTACTACTATAAATTAAACACATGCTATTAAATGTAGAACATCACACATTCCGCCACACCAAATAAGCAACTATGATGTACACTCGATACGTATGTTTAGTGCATAAACAAGATTCTGCAAATCTATAAAATGTTTGGAAGTGGAATTGTCACATTGAGTTTCGAAAGTAAATACATCAGTTACTCTCTGACATATTCAACATATGGTATGCCTTGAGACTAAGTATGTCTGTCTGTCTGTCTGTCTGTCTGTCTGTCTGTCTGTCTGTCTGCCTGCCTGCCTGCCTGCCTGCCTGCCTGCCTGCCTGCCTGCCTGCCTGCTTGCTGCCTGCCTGCCTGCCTGCCTGCATGCCTGTATGTATGCCTGCCTGCCTGCCTGCCTGCCTGCCTGCCTGCCTGCCTGCCTGCCTGCCTGCCTGCCTGCCTGCCTGCCTGCATGTCTGTCTGTCTGTCTGTCTGTCTGTCTGTCTGTCTGTCTGTCTGTCTGTCTGTCTGTCCGCCTGCCTGCCTGCCTGCCTGCCTGCCTGCCTGCCTGCCTGCCTGCCTGCCTGCCTGCCTGCCTGCCTGCATGCCTGCATGCCTGCCTGCATGTCTGTCTGCATCCCTGCCTGCATGCCTGCCTGCATGCCTGCCTGCCTGCCTGCCTGCCTGCCTGCCTGCCTGCCTGCCTGCCTGCCTGCCTGCCTGCCTGCCTGCCTGCCTGCCTGCCTGCCTGCCTGCCTGCCTGCCTGCCTGCCTGCCTGCCTGCCTGCCTGCCTGCCTGCCTGCCTGCCTGCCTGCCTGCCTGCCTGCCTGCCTGCCTGCCTGCATGCCTGTCTGTCTGTCTGTCTGTTCCGAGATTTGGCTCCAATTTCAACACAACAAAAGAACGTACTGTGCGAGAAGATGCCCAGACGTTGGTTGTGATCCAGATTAAAACCGCATCCAGATCAAATCAAATTCCCGATTTATGAATATGTCGGAAACAATTGGTCCGATTTGGCTCAAATTGTAACACAAGAAAGGATGTGATGGTAGAGGGCCACACAGATTTGGGTGTGACCCGTACATCAGAATATTTTTAATTGCTCTGGCTATTGATGGTGAATGAATACTTTCTCGATATACGCGTGCAAGCTAGACACATCAATCAGGTATAATTGCTTAGCAAGATGATGCAATTACTGTGAATTCTGTATGATACACACCAATAACCAATACGTTTTGAATCACAGGTTGCTGTTTATATTGATGGGGAAAAGCGCGTGGCCTCAGATGCATGTCATATTACAAGCAGATGAATATTCATTAGATTAATATACCAATACATGTCGAAAACTTCAAATAGCTTGTGCTGGTCAACGGGCAATAATAACCACCATACCGGCTTACACAACACTGACAACAGACGCGTTAGAATGGCAGCCAGTTTGAATAACTGCGGATATTGATCAACTATAAATACATCAACACGTTAATTCGCCAACCGTGCAATTGTCAGCAACGTTAACGTTCTAACACACTATTCCTAAATCGTGTATAATTATGCAAGATTGAATTTGCTGTCACAGATATTCACGATCAGTTTGATCTCACATATTGAACTCTTGCCAACCATGGGATCATTCAAATTAATTATTATGACAGCCTGAATAACTGTAATGGAGGATTCTGCTATGCCCCGCCCATTTCCAGCAAAGCTCCATCCACGCTTTGCACGTGTTGGGATTGATTCATATACATTGAATCCTGAATTCCCAGAACCCCAATTATATAGTAACAGTACAGATAACCTGTAAACTATTAATTATGGCATATTATGGCAGCAATTGTGCCTGGTCAAATTACTCAAAATATTGAACATAAGGGTTATTAAATAGTAAAACATACACTTCGGGCAACTGATGGACTATTTCATGTTCATGACGGAGTATTTCTCTCAATTATGAGTATGACGTCGGCTTACATATGGTGTAATTGATTATTATAGTCCCGTTGGTCATGCCATTTCGTGAGATTTGTCTGCCAATTTATTATTAATTTCTTTGTTTAAAATGGCATCGCATGGGTCTCACTGGCCATAGAAAAGAGTGGTGGCAATTTTGCTTTTTAGATTTAAGATTTGAGGTCATTTGAGGTCTATCCTTAGAATATAGTTATGTTGCATATCAAATGAAAGATTATGATGTGTCAAATAGCATTCGCCTAATGGATTTGACGCCCGGAGCTTGGCGAGCGCACGCCTCTACTTTGGCCTATGTTCATGTCAATCATGCATTTAGCACAGGCCTTTATGAGGTTAACTATTCAGTATTGACACCGTTTGCGCATATTATATCCAGTCGTAATTCAAAAACAAACCGATACCTGGCAAATTTAGTATTTACTATATTCTTATCTCTACAATTTTGCGACAACTGTTACTCTATTTATTAAAGTGTGCACGTTATCAATACTCCAATATATCACGGTATCCTACTTTTAGTATGTGAAACGGTCTCGATCTACACGAACTACTGACACCCTCATTTCGTATTGCAGGTGATGCTACTAGAGACATAAGGCATGTAGATGTGCTGCCGCGCATGAAGAGCACAGCATAGTCTTTGTCACTAGCCTCTTCATTCACGTATACGCCATCCTAGTAACTCATCATACACCATGAAATCCCAAATATGCGTTATGTGTGTCAAGATAACTCAAGACAATCGTAAACTCATTAGAATCCCGCCAAGGGATCAACTCTCAAATTTGTAGACGCTACGCAGAAAAGGGTAATACATGGACAAGTGAAATATGTTTCATTTGCTCAAAATTTGAATAGGTTTACTCCAGCCGTATTAGAACACGAAATGTATCTTATGAGCATCAGTGTTTCAAAAGTGTAGTACATACATTTGTGCTAACGAGAACAGAGAAGCGATTCATGAATACCTCGCCTGCTACCACGTCTGTTAGACCAATTATGGTAGGACAACCGTCAGTATCACGTGACACAAGTAAAGACATGGGCTGTGCCAGAGAAAACTGCGATTACTCTAGATGTGTGTATTTGCGAAAGAGTCATCAGCATACAATCTGGTCTCGGAAATGCAAACTGGTTTCTGGAACTCCACATCTACTTGCCACACCCACTGCTTAAGGAAATTATACAGAAGGCAGTGGTCTTGATACTGTAGCAATAGACACGCTGTGCCATATTATTGCTGGTAAAGCATTTAAATGCGGTGTGGAGTAGTATATACTCAATCCGTTAGCATGCTACTTCATGATGTTTGAACAATTCTTTGGTGCATCGGCACGGCGCCCACTGGGTGAATAATGCCAGAACTTAAGCAATGCTCTTCAGCAGCATAATGAAGACTGTACCAAAGTGTGCCATGATTTATGTGCACACATTTCCGATACCATTAATGTGAAAATGACACATAGGCAGCACAGATAATTAGGCATATTCCTCGTGAACGACATACCGCAGGTAGAGCGTCTGTCCATCTCATTGCGCACGTAGACAAGGTGACTGGGGGGAATATCTAGCAGTTATTGACAATCAGATCAATTACTTCCTGTATTTATCTGTATCATAATGCACATTTGATGACACTACGCATTGCACAAATGTGCGAGATGAAGGATAAAATGTCCAACAATGTGCTAAGCACTAAATGGAGGTGACCTCTGTCCCAAAAGGACAAGCACACCATTTACCAATTTGTTTGTCAACCAGATGGTATAGTCAAGATTTATAGAACTGAAAATTGCTGAGGGATTACACAGAAACACAGAACATACTCTGCCACTTATCAACATATATAGCTACACGGTACGCCAACAATAGCCTGCTACTGTACCCGATAATGCTAATTATGCCAATTTGAACAGATACAACATAGGGCAATTTCGGTATGCGGTGTTTAGAAACACGAGATTAATGGAGACCTCTATTGTGTCACTTTGGGCTCCCATCAAGAAATTGAAAATCAAGAGACACAGTACGCAATTGAAAAGAAAAAGTGTTGGCGTTGTCAACAAGCTTGACAACTCCGCGAATACCACCGATTACTTGCCAAGTTTGTAATTCTTCATCTGTCACGACCTCAGTTATTGTCTAAGATAGGAGATACACTCTGTATCTTTCAGATCGCAGTCACACCAATGCCAATTGTATCTCCTCGATTAACAAATCTGTCAACGAGGCGATACTAAACGACATCTAAGTGATAATGGGTGAGCGGAGAATGCCGATGGGAAGAAAAAACTAATTGTTCATTCCACTGGAATGAGATTCAGTTCTAAAGCGCCAAACTGTAACATATTTTGCGAACATATTTACAAAATCTTCGACATTTTGGTGCTTCAATGTTTTTTCAATGTTCAAAAATGCGAGATTTTGATGAAGGAATTTCTCTCAGACTGGTTTTCTGAGACGCATTATCTAATCCTGCCTCCGCAATCGGCACAATCAGGCTATTCACATTGTAGACACCATACGCTTTTATTTGATATGCAACACACACATTCGGCAACTCAGATCGTTGACCTTAAGCGACCACAAAATAGACGTATAGAAGCAATAATTTAAACAGTTAAATTGTCACCACTAACTTTCTGTTTTCTGAGACTATGAAGCTGCCGTTTAAATTTAAAAAATAAATTTGGCAAGTAAATCTGACGGGACATCTTCGACCAGATGGCATATAGCTGACTGACACGGCGGATTCGTCCATTCCCTGACGTCCGAATTGTTAGCTTGGCATGCGAATCGTATGCGTACACTTCTTTGATATAAACAGAAATAGTTCCTGAACGTACCGCCCACATTATAACGCCCTCCGTGGCTCTTCTATCATGATGAGAGCTATTTAAATCAGCATGTCAATTGTTAAATCAGCATGTGTATAAATATCTGGCCAAGTTCTCGGACTGAGATGTACAGATACACAGAAGATGCGGTTACTAAATTATATGAACACATTACATGGAATGTGAAATAGAGGATATTTTTTTGGAATGTAACAAAATCCACTTCCTATACTTGTAATAGTAAAAAATATATATCTGAGGATAACTTCGAACTCTAAATGTAGATAAATATAACATCGAATCTGCGTTGTCCATACCAGATTCTGTAATAGTGTAAAAGCATAGGTTTCCAATATACATTTATAAATTGCATACTATTTTTAAACTAACGCAAACAAATGTTAATTTATTTTAGCAGTTGGCATATCATATTTTGAATGTATATAGTAACATTGTAGCATAAATGGCATTGCCATAATCACAGCCTATTATAATAAATAAAGCAGTGTTCAGCGCAAGCCAGGGTTTCTCCAAATTATGTGACGATGAGCACACCTGGAAAGTATTTGGCTCGACAGAAAGCATTGAGATCGTCTCGAATAACACTGGATTTCTAGTATATTTAATGACGTTCCGCTTAACGGAGATTTGACAAATGCCAGGAAAAGTCACAAAGAAATGGATCAATGTGTCGAACACTTGGGCCAGTAATACTTCAAAACACCACTGAGAATAGATAATCTAACATAATGTAAAGTGTAGAATCGATCATGTCTGTTGATACGCTCAATGCATTATGTTCATTTAAAGTTCATACTGGACTTATGACTAACGTGCATTTAGACAGATGTTGCTAAATGTGATTGCTGTAAAACTGAGGAGCAGAGCTACACGCATAGCCTGATAACTCAGGTTACAGGGCCGATTTTGGGCCAATACCATGCCGTATTGTTCTGGCATTGATCTAGTACTGGCCTAGTGACATGCGTGATCAATGTACGTTCTCGAGCTGAGTATTATCTTTCTTGACAATCTGACCTGAAATATGATAGCTGGTGTTATGGTAATGGGGGAACGCAATATGACAGTCAAGTATATGACGTCATAATCAAATTCGTTACTTGTTTTCTGACAGGAGGGGTAGGGGTGTGTGGCGAGGGGTGTCCGTCAAGATAGTATCTGATATTTCGTGAGCTTACAATTTATTAAAGATCATATTGAATATTTTGAACCTAATCTGACTTGGACTTGTTGCTACACAGTCAAATTAGTCTTAAAGTATTCACCATCGTACGTGTATATTCAGATGGAAACTGTGATTGTGGTAATTCAGCGTTCAACGTTTTAAAATCGATTCAAATGCGTGTACAATGTTAGCAGAGCCTAACGAGAAATGGGCGGGGCATAGCTAGAACAGGATATCCTCATTAATTCATGAGACATGCATACACAGATACCTTTGCATTAAATTATAATGAGCGGAAGCAAGCTCTGCTATTCCACGTACAATTAATGGCAGATACCCGCATACGATGTATGATGAAGCGTAAAACTGCGCCTTGATAAGTGGTTTGTATATTTACATGTTCTAATACGGTAAATGCCTGTAATATTCAATCTGTTTCAATTATCTTGCTAGCATGTGACCATTATTCGCATGTTGTGCGTGGCTGCTGCTGTTCCCTGTGACCGATGATCATATGACAAAGCGGGTGAGCTAGTGGGCATTTCCAACTGGCATACACGGGTTTGTGCGCACATTCATTGAATGACCATCGACTGACCGACCGACCAACCAACTGACCGACCGACTGACCGACCGACTGACCGAGCGAATGAAAGAATAACGGAATAACCGTCCAACCCACCAACAAACTGTCTAACAGACTGTACGAGTAACCGACCGATCGACCGACTGATTGATCGAGCGATAGACCAACGAATAGATCAACAGACCAACAGATCGCCAGATTAACATACCAACCGATCAACAGACTGACCAGCAAAGCAACTAGCCAAGCAAGCGACTAACAAACAAACCAACCAGCCAACCAACCAAACAATCAACCGACCATCCATCCGACCAACTAACCAACCAACCATACAGGCAGCTAGCCAGCCAGCCAACCAACCAACCAACTAATTAACCAACCAAACAACCAAACTACCAACGAACTGGCCGCCAACCAGCCATCCAACCAGCCAACTAACCATCCAACCAAATAACCAACCAACCAACTAACTATCTAAATAAATAAATAAATAAATAAATAGCTAAGACACAGAGATCGATTGGCTGTAATCCTGTCTCAAACAGAGTATACGTCAATGACCTTCAAAGCTACGAAATAATCATTGGTGTGCTATATTACGCTGTTATTAAGTACACTCAAAACACAGTTAAGGGCATGAATTAATATCGATTATTGGGGATGTTAAAATATAGCGATACATTGATCCGAGGAAGAGCGGCTTTCATCAGAAATCCCCACTAAATATGCCAACAATCACACACACTCATCTAGGAAGATATTCCACAAATCGGTAGAGACGATTATACCCTCCCCTTCCAGACGTCTTCATTATAACTCATCATGTTTTGCGGTGAAAGCGAGGCTCTTTGAGGAATATGAGGCTAAAATCCAGCACATAATAATTATCTTGGGAATGCAGTCCATAATCGGGAAACATTAACCTGAGTTATCTTCATGTGTTGAACAGCAGCTCAAGCTAAATTACCCGTAATTACAACTTCATATATTGACATAGTAATTGTCATCTCATAATGTTAACCGTATTGCGTCTATCATACTTTCGAATCGCATGACGTTTCTCCCGTGGTTCATTTACACGCATTAATAGAATATTGCAGATCTATAATAATCCCACGTAGAGAGTCTCTACTGACAGGCACGTGGTACTAATATTGATAACTATATCATTCTGTTGCCGCATAGCATCGAATCGCTCAATGACCTTCTATTTTTCTCAGTTCTAAATTATTTCCACGTAGCCTAAGATTGAGAAGTGTCCACCGGTAAAAATTTCATACCTGAGCTTTTCTGTGGCTCCTTCGTACATTTGATTATACATATAAAAGACTAGTCACATTGTGAGAACAGTTAGAGGTATATTCGGGAACAAAATAATGTCCAGCTGTCTCCCAAAATGCCCTGTGATAAAATGTCGAAAAACTAAATGTGTGCCATTGAGTCAATCCTGGTGATTATTCTCCATAACCGGTAATATGGAACGAAACTTTTGGTATTGAAACGAAATTAATTAAAAATATCTCAACAGACTTGCAATTAATTTCTAAATACTAAATAAATGCAATTAGTCTGAATTATCAGTTGCATATGGATATCTATAACCGTCACACGTAAATGACAACATCCAAGCATCTCAAAGACATAATAAGTATTTATTTCTGTGGTACAAAATATAATAAAATACTAAACGTTTACCATGATATATCTGTCTTTTAATAATTACGGATGGCAGGTAGCCACCGTGCCAGCCATCTTCGCCTCCCATACATGAAGCACCCAATCATTATGAAACGATATATAGTGATTTTCTTGAGCTGACGAAGATTTAATTTAACACGTATTTGATTAAACTATTTGATATATTTGCTGATATATCTATGTTATTAATATTTACAGGTGATTGCCAGCTATCTAAGATTTCTCAAATACCTCAAACGTGGCATAATGGTAACCACTGGAAACCCTCCCCGTTTCAAAATCTCCTAAAACAATTATGTATCATATAACTCTTGGCTCGAGAACACAATCCATCAAATCAATGTAGACCGTCTTAAACGCTCCATAATCTGGCGGTTGTACCAATTGTATGTATTTACTATTTAATAAATATGATGTTGACAATTTTGAAACTAATTTGACTGACTGCTGTTGCTGCAAAATATTCAACAGCTTGCCTATGCAGTTTTCTGGAAGCTGAGATTCAAAGAGTGTGGGGCTTGATCCATCCCATCACATACAACGCGTTGTTGGAGATTAACTAGAGATGGGTGGGAAATAGTTAACACTTGATTGCTCCATTGAGATTAGTAACCATACTTACCTGATAGTATCACATTAGAAAATATTGCAAACCATTAAAAACGATTACACTTTCTTTTAGAGTAGCATAACAGCGATGGCAAATGGGTGGACATAGTTTCGAATATATTGCTACATTGTATAACTATTTGAACTTGGAATGTAGCTTGCAGATTGCTATACTCTCCCGATTTGATTTAGTTTCATCTACCGCTATGTGTAGCAACATGTATACATGTCACATGTCTGCTTCATTGTGCATTGAGGCAAACCATGTTTATGTGATAAACACTGCACGTTGGTTAGAGTTTGAAATAACTTAAATATAGTTTTCAACCTGATCTAAGATGCGTATCCCATCCCAAATAAGCCCAACACAAGTGTCTGTATATTTATGTGGTTCGAGTGCATTTATTCCCAGTATAAAAGATGACTCCAGCTGTAGCTCAAGAGAATTGTAACATATACATTGATAAGTCCTCATTGTCTTTTATTTTATTAATATTCTGGATAAATTCGATTATCTGAGCAGCTTTACGGAAGCTAGAAAAGGGCACAGCATTATTACATTAGCACACAATCTAATGTTGTCAACCTACTTCTCCCCAGAAATGTGTCTAACATTTTATAGAGGCAAGTATATGTAATTTCCAATCTGCCCATATGAATAACTGCCCTACATGTAAATAGAGATTGAATTAGGTGGACAGATTGCAACTGTGTTGATCATAAGTTATCTTTCTTGAGTGGCCACACATGCATTGTCCTCAAAAGTAATTCTATATGACATATACACAGTGACCACGTGTTGTTGGTGACGGCTATTGCCACTTTGAAGATAATTTACGATAACTGATATTCTACTGTTTACAAAAGTCTGCTTTGTGAAATGCTTTCCTTCACGATTGTATTATGTCTAGCTGCACTCTGTGCAAAGATAGATGTTGCCATATCTTACAATTATAATATGTAATCCTATGTTAGCTGTGCATACTGTACCATATATGGTGTTTTTAAGATGTAGCTCTCTAGTGCCGTGGTGTTATAACTAAATCCGTTCGCCGTATCACTATGACGTAGCTTGAAGATTAGCTACCTTGAGAGACTGATTATAATTTGCAGTTGACCTTAGATATGCCGAGCCGAGGCTTTATAACCTTAGCCATCTAAGATATTAATATTCATTGCCTCATCATAGTAGCGACAACACAGCATTATTAAATTAACTCGAAATAGTAGTATTCCCAATATGTAGGTGTAAAATTCAATGATAATTTGGCATGTGATGAAATGAAATATCTTTAATGATGTATGCCTAATATTGATACTAAACGGGGTTTTTGTAATTCATCTATGGTGCTGGTGGTATGAACATATGCTGCTACGCCTGTGCAGTAATAGATCTACGACACATATCGATGTTATCAACATTGTAAATTAGTATTATATTATCTAGTTTGAATTACCATGGCTGTAAGTTGTTGTTGTTGCCATGTCAGGGACTTTTCTACGGATGCTATACGGCAGAAATCAGCACACAACATTATAATATTTGTATCACAAATACAATGTTAGAATCGTACTTGCTTATAAATCATCTATTTAGGGTGTAGACGTGTACATTTTAACAGCCGACAATTTGGATTCGTGTAATATTAGTGCATCGCACCTTAGACTCCAGGTAGCAAGTGTTTCATTTTACTGACTGACCTCTACACAGCATTGGCGGATTGGATGCAGGCACATCGTAATGAAGTATGTGCCAGATCAGAGGTCAGCCAGTAATTGAGTTTGAAGTATAAGGACCGAGTTAACCATGACGTCTACCCATTGTGAATTAATAGGAGAAGTTTAGTAATCAGCTAGTTAAGTTAGACTGGAATTCAAAATTATGCCCAGTATTTCCAGTTGATGAGCAAGTCAAAGCATAATTTGTTCTTGCTAACTATCAGAAAGCCACCATACTGATCCTGATTGTAGTGGATCATAATTGCGCAGATGGAAGTTTCGTAAAGTGGCGATTGATTGAGCAATAATGCTGTAATATGTTTAAATGACCCATCACCCTCCATGGCGCATGAGAGTTAGCAGAAAAGTCCCAACGTAGGATAATCCATCGTTGTGTATGAAAGTAACTGATGCATACACACTGGAACACTAAACTAACTGATGTTCATAAGATCAGTTGTTATTGTAATATATTATTCCGAATTTATTAAAGGGGTTAGATTTACAGTGATAATAATGCCGATTGTAAAGTTAATGTATGAATAATTATAAAAATGTATCAACCAATTTCTTAAAGTTACCAAGTTATTTTTAAGTTTAATGAATCTCTATTCACTATTGTTGCAAGTAGTTATGTTAGACCTTGAGTGAGATTAGGCTTAGAAGCCATGCAGAGAGAAAGACAACCTTTCTCCCGAATCTGAAATCTTCACTGAACGCTGAGCCAATAGGCCCAGTCTTGATCAGGCGACTTCAGTCTTCAGTTAATCAGCCATACATAGGTAAAACGTCAGCAACCTGTTCTCGTGGCCTATGCCATCATCACGGATTAATAGTTTTAGGTTTCTCATATAGAAAGATTATTTGGTCGGCATGTATGGTTGGCCATATGTGGCGTCATTTCTCCGCGCAAATGGAAAACAGTTGATAAAGAGTGAAGCAAGAGCGAAGAGTGAAGTTCATTCATATTCAATGGCACAATTACTGTCTATGCATTGCACATTATTATCTCTAATGACCAAAATGCCAAATAACGTATGCGTTTAACAGGGATATGGTAATATACAGTGGCGTGAGGTTGTCTTCTAGGGCTGATGTATCTGTATGTGTATGTGCTCGTATGGGTGGATATGCGTGTGGCTGTCTGGTTATACCACTGATTGTGGTCAAGCCAGTGAAGTCTGTAGAGTTTGAGACATAAATCGGCTCCCCACAGAGAGATGGTTCATCTCCTGTGCTGTTCACCTGTTACTTTGGTGCTGCATTGAAATCCGTGCAGCAATGTTCCCAACTCCTTGCGGCAAAACTGGCATGCCGTTATAGATGGAATATATGGGCGGTGTGGACTTCATAGACAAGGAAAAGAAACCCCATGACGAACTTCTCCCAATAGCTGCAAGCAAGTCAAAAATTGAATATCTCTCCAAGAACGAATCCAAAACAGAGTTCACACATATGCCTATCTACAAAATATGAACCTAAAGAAAATAACGATACACTTGAGGGCGCGAACCATGGAGGAAAAGTAAAATAGTATATTATATCAAGCACGCATTAAGGCTCTCATATCTATGCCCCGAACTGCGATTCGTTTAGAAAGGTAGCTGGTGAGAGAGGCAGAGAATCGAGGGCGGGCCCATCCGACATATGAGTTCTGGAGAAAATGTCGCAGACGCCCACAGACCAATACAGCTCAGCAGTTAAAGCATTGCCTTAGTAGGAACTATGAGAAAGAATATGTCAAAGCTGCCATCAATTCTGATCGATGGCTGACAATAGCGATGGTTATCAAACTATGATCTATTTCAATAACCATCTCACTCTTGCATCGCATGCTGCCATGAAATGCAAAGCTACCATTTTGTTGTCATCTATGCATCGCGATACTGCAGTTGTTGGGGATTGAAATGATCATTCATTAGTATAATGCCAAGAGAGGTGTTGACAATATGGACCATTTTGCAAGTCTAAATGTCAGAATTTCCTCAGTGAGAAGATTTATGTTTGGCCACAAATTGCAGACAATTCGAAAACTCTGTGGCATGTGTCAAGTTTACGCTTGCGCTGAACAAAGTACTAGTACCTTAGTCATCGAGGACAGTATTTAAATAATATGCGTGCCAATGCACCATAGATGCTGACTAATTCAAACACAAAAAGCACAACGTGCTTTTTCTTGATTTAATTGCTATGAGGACACGGTTTACAATGGTAGCAAATTATGACCAGCATTTATTTTGTTTGATGTGCAAGTACACCACAGGCTGAAAGTCAGTGCTAATGTCTGACTAAAACTATGAATTTGCCAATTAGCCTAAGGGGAACTAAATAATCTTATTTGCAATTTATCTAGCTACAATTCGGCGTTTCTGCATTAGGAGTTATATGTATCTAGCATCAGACGGTACGTAATCTGTTTTCTCTGGGGTGTAACCCCAGAAATAGATATTAGTTTCGCTATTTATATACTGGTAAACATTAAATCATACTGAATACATATCAGTAATTAGATTTTATTATACAGATACTTCTAGATTGCCTGTTTATATTAGAATAAAGTAACTCTAAATGGAGAAAGCTATCCACAATTCCCTAAAGTGTGAGTTGCAAATACATTCCATGGCTAATTATAAAACACATATATTTTAGAGAAAAAGAATCCATCCAGTAATAGTAAGTAACCATAGGCAGTCAGATTCTATTTGCATGCAGGCATACAAGGAAAATATAGTATAGAAATGCATGAGAGCCTGCGCAAAATGACTGATTTTGCGGTTTTTATTGCTACGAAAATATATTTTTATTTATAGCCAGAGTAAAAATATGAAAGAGTTTATTAGACAAATCGAATGTGTAAATCCCACATTGGGATTGAGAAAATCAAATGCATATTAATTATTTTAAATTCATTTAAATCTGTGGATTATTCTTGTTTTAGTATACCTCGTTGATTTTGCACTAGGATAGGATGAGGGTTAAATTGTGTATATTCAAAATATAGATTATTCCGGCTTATAAATTTTAATTACGCCATTTTAACAATTTGTCGCGAGCAAAGACAATCAACGACATCCTAAATTAGCGCAACTATATTTCAAAGACGTTTATTTCACGCAACAACAACATCAGCAAACAGATATTGGTTATGACTGCAATAAATGGTAACTGAATGATGATACGGGAGCTCTTGGTGGTATTGTGTCGAGCATTCAATCAATTAACTGGCGTGGGCTTAGCCTGGCCTTCGACTGCTATTGATGTCTTACTAACTCTTTACCTTCTGAATCGGCATCACCCTTATTCAAAGAGAGGAATTAATAAATTAAACAGGCGGAACGTTAAATGTTAGTAGGTGATCTCTGAGATGGCATGAGCAAAGAATATAGACTTACTTGCTTTGCTTGCTACTTATTGCTCATGTGGTGGACAGTGCATAATTGTTTTAACCCATGTGCGTGAGAAAAGATCCTATAGTAGCGCTATCATTCTTTAAGACTATGTGCGAAATATAATTCTCGTTGTCAACCATAAAGACAGCGAGTGAGCGCATTATGCCACGCCATTCCCAGGTAACCAATAGGAAATAATGAAGAATAATTATCGTCTATGAGCCAACGGGTACGAGTGCGTGGCTTTACGGAGATCAAGCAAGAACAATTTTACGTAATCGTATGTTTTCCTCATCATCACTGATTCATACGTCACGTATGACACGTGTAGGATGTTCACGAGCATATGTGGACACATGGTATTTTATCGCCTGCAAGTCATTCCAATCCATGGTGTTAGTAAAGCTTTATCTATGCCACATTATTTATGTATGCGATTCACATAAACAAATAGTAAACAAATTTGAAGTCAACATATTTTCAGGCAATCATTAGATGTGTCCTAATAGAAGGATCAGACCTTTCACTCAAGTATATGGTATCATAATCAATTACGCGTTAGTTGTCTGACGCTACAATCAAAATGACGTATATCTCCGTCACAAAAGTCGAAAAGGCTGTCACTAGTATACGACTCGACTCGAATGTCTTTGATGAATTTACTATTTACGTAAAGTTATGTTGAACATTTTGAAACAAATCGGAATACACGTTTCCCACATTGATGAAATTAAACCGGGATTCCCCTAAATCACCCCTCAAAGCACAACAGTGTTCTGCTGGCTGGTAAAACTGGAGGTGTTGCGGTCATATGCAGCAATGAGCCCAGCCATATTAGCTTCAAAATATTCAAGATCTTACCTCTAGAATTACCTTGAAATTTATATTCATGGAATTCACGTTTCACACTTTCAAACAGAATCAAGCAAAAGAGGTGTTCTTGAGCATACTGTGGCACGGTCTAGTGTGTGTCTAGTGTTCAGTATGATAGCAGTGGCGAATCAGTATGTTGGCACTGCGCATTCAGAGTGGCAACCTTACGGTGGGAGTGGGAAGCCAGTACAATGACAGTAAGAAATCAGTACGATACCAGTCACAACTCGGTGATGACAGAGTAGAGGTCCTATGGCATGACAATCGGTGATCAATGCCCCTCTGAGATGGCTGATAGAACTCCATACGCCCAGGCTGCGGACACAAAGCTAAGGGTAAATATTTGGTTTTGAGAGTAAAACATTGATGATAATTTACAGTAATACACATCACACATTGGAATATGATGTGGGCAATGGGCTATGGGGCGATGAAAGTGCAAAACTCACAATAAAACTGACACACACATTTTATAAATTGTACAAAATTCGTCTGTAATAATTACCTGATATGAGGTGTGACGTATGCATGGATGAACTTATGCGAGCGAGGAGATACTAAGGGAAAACAACACAACATCATTAGTATAATAAAGTCACATCCTACCTTGCATTTGTCAAAGCAATTACTCAAAAACATGCAGTTTGAATAAGAATGTAAAACTTCTAAGATTTAAATAACAATATGGGAGTTAATTCAATAAACACACTATGATAGAATCTTTCATACTAATAACAGACACGGAGATTAAAGCTTGAAAGCCACTGTTAATCATAGCCAATTTGACAACATTAATAACAATTTGTACAATTCTGAATACCCTGAATAGAATCATGACACAGAGGAGTACTTATAATTTCAGTATGTAACTCGATCTGACTCCAATTCACATTAGCACACTGCGAGCTAACACCGTGACTGCAAATGTGTCCATATGAGATCATTAGACAAATTCAATCTGTCAATCAATTACGTCGCATGGCTTGGCCTTATATTCATACACTTTGAATATTCCGCCAGTTGTACGAATTACATGTCTTTATTATTTAAAAAAACATACTGTTGAATATTTTAAAACTAATTAGAATGGGCGCTGCTGCTGTCATCGGCAGCAGCCGTCTCCTCAAATTAGATTCAAATTAGTAAACAGGGTAGCTGTATTGTTGCCATGGAAATTGGGATTCTAGTAATTCAAGATTCAAAGTATTTAAATCGATCCCAATACGCGCATCGCATTGGCGTGCTCTAGTCTATCTATCTACAGCAAGGTGTGATTGGTGAGATAGGGATGTACGGTTTCTTGCAATATAAGATACTAAAGACCATTGCTGTAAATGGAAATCCATCTACTAACGTTAATTATTAAACCTTCAAGAATTATGTTAATAATAATTACGTTGATATGTGCGCCCATTACGCAAGCAACCTATCTGCCATTATCTCTTTGCATTGGACCACTGATCCCAAAATAGGTGTCAATTTTGGTTTGATGTTATCAATGTGAACAACATAGTGCCTATAGATTTCAGAAACAATGAATGGGCGTGACCGTCTTCATTCCAGAAGCTACCTGATCAGTAAAACCACTGCTGGGAAAGACACTTAAAAGAAGTCAAATGCAATCTGTTCGCAGGCTTTCTCGCCTAAACTTCGCTTAACCTTGAACGTTCGTGCTCGCTTGCCATCGTTACGGCATGGTTACCAGATGCGAGCCATCCGTCCACACAACTTCTCGGTAAATAAGCTTTATTAAATATCAGGTTTCCACTTATACGTGTATCTATCATCACACAAAGCACGTATCTGTCTGTAATCCACACGGAAATCAACCGATCCTTCATTAATAGATTGCTAGGACCTACAAAGATAATTGATTTACATAAATCTCCTGAAAATATCATTGTTATTAGGAAAAGGTCAATGTCTGGTTGATACACGCATGCACTCTTTAGGCACGCGTGCGGTTGTATGTGCGTATGCACGTGAATACTGCGTGAATTACCTCGGTTCCACACACTTTGCCATTGAGGCATGTATGATTTGGATGCATGTATGTTTTCTCATGCATGTACACTTGGATGTATATACGTTTTGGGATGTATACAGTGTACATATATATGTTGATTATTACGAGCGTAGATTGAAAAGATTGCAAGGTTTTCTCAATCTTAATTGTATTGATACTATGTAAACGATATATTTTAAGAAATGTGATACTTTTCGGTAAAAAGGCCCATGGGGAAACACAGTATCTAAATCTCAACGCTACATACTCAGTTCGTCATTGGACAATTTCTTTGGATAATTAATTAGGGGAGCATTCACTGTGTGTGAGCCTTGAGGTAGACTGTGCATATAGGGCAATTAAAAAGCTTTTTCCCGTCTCCTTTCAGGCTCGAGTGCACTGCCAAGATTTTCAACATGAATTAAAGGTGCATATTCGCACCGAAATGCTCGAGGATGGGGTTGTTGAAGTTGTATACTTTTGGCGTCTTGTGTTGTTGAGTGCATGGACGCGATTAAACGAGGTGGAGCTTGGCATTTGAGAGTTTCATTCAACGTTGATTAATATAACATTTTGAGTAGTGAAATTGAATTAAAGACATGTGTGCATAATTCAAGTTATGCATAAGATTTGGGCGTCTAGGGGTCTACGGTTTTGCCAATTTTTTTCTGGGCGACTTGGTATAGCTGCTGTAGGTGACCCGTAGTGCGAGAAACTAGACATTGCAATACACATAATCATGTCTATTTCTAGTCATGATATCTAACAAGTCTGACGACAGATTCTCATCTTCCAATTTCCATCACTCACGAGTCTGTCCAGAATCAACAATAGGTTCTTATCGTCCAACAATGATAATGACTATGCCATTTAACAAACACAAGCACGCGACTGTATAAGTCATTAGATGAAGATAATATTAATCAACAGCCCATGATTGTTAGATTTAGCAGCATAATACACATGCGATGAAAGTGAACCATGCACATCATTTATCATTCAGCGTGTCCCTATCTATCTATCTATATATATATATATATATATATATATATATATATATATATATATATATATATATATATATATATATATATATATATATATATATATATATATATATATATATATATATATATATCTATCTATCTATCTATCTATCTATCTATCTATCTCTATCTATCTATCTATCTATCTATCTATCCATCCATCCATCCATCCATCCATCCATCCATCTATCTATCTATCTATCTATCTATCTATCTATCTATCTATATATATCTATCTATCTATCTATCTATCTATCTATCCATCCATCATCCATCCATCTATCTATCTATCTATCTATCTATCTATCTATCTATCTATCTATCTATCTATCTATCTATCTATATATCTATCTATAGATCTATCTATCTATATATCTATCTATCTATCTATCTATATATCTATCTATCTAACTATCTATCTATCTATCTATCTATCTATCTATCTATCTATCTATCTATCTATCTATCTCTATATATATATATATATATATATATATATATATATATATATATATATATATATATATATATATATATATCCGTCCGTCCGTCCGGTGGTCCGCCATCCGTCCGTCCGTACGCCCACCCGCCCGCCCGCCCGCTGAGCATAGGCCTATCTATCTTTCTATGTATATATCTATCTCCATCCATCCAACCATCCATCCCTCCACCTATCCCTCCATCCATTTATGCATCCATCCATCCATCTTGCATCATAATACACATCCGATGAAAGTGACATGAAGTACATCGTTTATCATTATGCGTGTTCCTATCTATCTAACTATCTATATATCCATCCATCCATTCATCCACCCACCCACCCACCCACCCACCATCCACCCACCCACCCACCCACCCACCCGCCCACTAACCCACCCACCAACCCATCCACCCATCCATCCATCAATTTGGGAATTGGGAATATGCTTTTTAATTAATTGGGAAACATTTAAATGGATAAGTAAAGGAATTCGTGCTCCTACTCTGATCCGACAAGCTGTACATAAACCTTATGTTTCACATATCATCTCACTTCATATCACGATACTCGCCATATGGATATTCGAAGTCCTTAATCTGGGGTCGGTTAATTTCAGGTTCGATTCACATCATTATCTGTTGTTGTTTCCGATTGCTATATCATGATTAATTTATTATACTAAATGATTTAATGGAATTTATTTTCTCTTCTATTTGACGTATTGGCGATTACGAATGTTTGATTCGTGGTTTTTAATTTCCGTTTGCATTATTCTTCCAACGACAATAGCATGTCACGTGCGCGCATGTGGTACTGGACGACGCATGCGGTGATGGCATATTTAATCTGATGATATCGGTTTCTATCGAAGTTGTAGATTGGCTGGACGCGTGTGTGTGTGTATATATATATATATATATATATATATATATATATATATATATATATATATATATATATATATATATATATATATATATATATATATATGTCCTAATAATAAATAATCAACAAAGCATCCATTCGGTTATCCACGAGCAGTTGCTAATATGATTCCCACTATGTTTTAGTTATTGACCTTCTGCCAACTTCAATTTAAACAAAAATCTGGTGTCCAATTGCCAAGAATGCAATAGCCCTGTTGCCCGATTTCCGTCACACCATGCCGGTTGGAGATATAAAGAACCAGTGCGGTTTGCCAAACAAACATATACCCTCTTTCTGATTCCTGAATGTCTGCACGGTTTTTGGGTCTCTCCCCACAGGATGGTGGGTTAGATGCAATCAATGTGTATGCCTAGGCACCCTTGAGTTTATCTAGACTTTTAACTTGTTTATTGAAACTTGGTTATGCAATTACATGGGAGTGGGTGGGCCTATATCAATTTATGAATGCTGGGCCATGGTGAACAGATCACCCACAGCTGTTCCTTCCGACGAGCGAGCGATTAGCATCAAGTTATCAAAATACCAGATTACATATGGCTATGCCTTTTGTGACATATACATAATACCATTTCAGATGTTGCTTGATTGACGAATGTCACAAAGCAAGCACAAGTACACACATTGTATTGCTTGTCGTTATGAACACCTATTTGGACCCTGCATCATCAAAACTAGCCATGAAAGGAAATGATACATGTGTCGTTCTTAGTCCCGCAATGGACATGAGATAGAGGCGTTTAATATCGACATCCAGAATGCATACCCATGCCCACTGTATACTGTCAGCATGCTGTCTCTTCAAAAACTAACTCTTGGTTGAATTTCTCTATATCTAATATTAATCCACGCACGTGTTCCGGCTATATAATGATTAACTTTTCCCACCGCCAATCCAAGAGTGGGCTTCCTATGTTCAAAATGGTAGTTCCTAATACCTTTGTCCTTAAGTGTGGGTTGCTTGGGCATAAGTAAACCTGTGGTTGATGTCGATATGCTGGTCACTGAATGCTTGCCAGTGTTGATTAACATTAATGTTTTGTGAGATGATCGAGTTTACCTGTAATACCATATCTGGAACGCCGGACACTTAAAAGTCATGGCATTGACCATCGGGTCTTGACATTGATGTCCTGAAGACACGCCATTTATTTTATGTTGATAGCATGATCTGATAACATGCAATAAATCTAGCCTAACCTAAAGATCTTCACAGCCGGCTTATTGAAAAGTTATAGCCATTGCATATCACAACCATTTGCCATTGACTTTTATCTCATGTCATTAATAGTGGATGATAATGAGGCCCTCTTCATTAGTCGGGCATCTACCAAAATAACACAATGCATTGCAAAGTCACCCAATTGCTATACAATATATCAGCAACTGTCATGTTGGGCTCATGTTAATTAGGGGTGTTAATTAGGCGCTTATGTTAATATTGGGTGTTAATGAATCCCACTATGTGGGTCCTATATCATAATTTCATTAATATCTATCAACGATCGCATGGGCGAAAACTGGTGATTTCCTCCTACGGTAAACATTACGTCTGATTTTAACTCGAAGATAACAGCCTATACCGTTCTTCTTCTTCTTTTCGATCGCTGGTATCACACTTGGAGAGCCGTTCTCAAGATGAAATCTGTGGTTTTCGGCAGTTCTTCCACAGACCCATACAGCTTTTCAAGAAGAGAGGTTGACAAAGGCGAGATCTCTTCTCTCAGCAGCTGATACGTACTGCAACATTGAAGGATGTGCTCTGTGGTCTGTTCCGCTCTCCACAAGGACAAGCGGGAGATGTCGTATGGTGGAACCGCCTGTACATGTGTTGGTTTAGTCTGTTGTGTCCAGTTCTGAGACGAAAAATGGTCACTTGCTCTGGCCTCGAGAGATGATGGTAGGCATCTTCTGATTGAGGTGCTCTATAGAGTGACTTGATGGTAGTCTTCATCTCTGTATGGGTAACCATGTTTTCTGTCTGATTCACTTCTGCACCCACCTTTGCCATCTTGTCTGCTTCCTCATTTCCTTGGACTCCACAGTGTGAGGGGATCCACTGCAGTGCTATCCGAAAGCATTTGATGGTGTGTAGTGCTTCTTCAAGTTGTGGCAGCTTACCTTTGGTCATAGCCTCAAGGACGGAGCGGGCATCGGGCCTATACCGTTGATATTGATCAATAAAAAGGGCTATGTTTTCTCTCATTGTTAAGAAAATATGCTAATTTTCGGTATTAGTGGTTGCACTCTAATCGAAATGTGCGTCACATACAATACTGCACCTTGTTTCTGCATGGCACTGATAATACGATTCTGTGCAGACGTACGCGCCAGTAGGCGGTGCCATGTCATGGCAGACGACTTGCTGGTCTGGTATAATATAGCCTATCTCGCGCTATTGTTTGTGTGAAACAGTAAGGCCAAATAGTCTCTACTAACATTGGTGTGTTGTAATCTGGGTTTTGCGTTTATATACTCACCAACATTCGTTGAGTTAATTGCTTCAAAAATAGGCATCGGTCACCAATAACGTTGAATGTTCTAAACCTAGTAATGTGCGTGCTTCGCCATGTGTAAAAGGTGTAGATGCATTTTAAATTCCGAATAAAAAACCAAAGTTTACATAAAAAATATGTTAGTTATTTTATGATGTGGGCCAATACTCACATCCTCTATTCTCGCAGCTTCCATATTATGGCGGTAATATGATTTTTGTTATACGTAAATGTTAACGTCCGCTATCGATTATTTCCCATGGCAACACTATAACCAGGAAGAGCAAGATAATTACAAATAACTTTTTTTTAAATGTTACGCTTATTATTAAGCATAATAGAAAGGAACAATATATGAGAAGATGTCGACTTTATAATATACGCGCACGCACACTACCTAAGAAAACATCACTAACTCACACACGTCGGCGACATCATCAATTCCCGTGACGTTTAATCCGTTTGGAGAAAGTAAGGGTCAGCACTTATAATAATCTTGTAACGCTTATTATGTACTAATTTTAGGGGTTTCACAAACACACGGATGACAAACAAACCATGGCATGACGATCTACATAAGGTAGGAAAGAAGGGCAAGTTTGACAGATTTTCAAATAATTAATAGTGTTTTATTTAATACTATTAACTTGAATAAATTCATAATATTTTCTCTGAGTTTTGATTACACCGATCCACCGTAGATAATCTCATTTGTTTACGGCGAGAATATGGAGATTTTGCGGCATTCACATGAAGTTGACATCTGAACCAGGGAGAACCAATCGTATGTGTCGCGATATCAATTATCGCAAGTACCGCGTGCTTATGGAACACCATGGCAATGTGTCCGCATATCGTAGTTATCTTATGCAGCAACAGGCAATCTAATTATTTCCCTTCTGTTTAACTGTCCAAAGCACTTATTAAATATAATCATATCACATTAAAATGTTTTAATATTTAATGTTATGGATTAATGGCGAACACATGCACTGTGCAAAGATAACGCTGTAATGATCGGAGAAGGGTGATGTATATGAAAAAACGCGCTGAATAATTCAGGAAGCAAGGCAGCGCATCTAGTTTAAACCTTCTCAATAGGCAGTAAAAGTGGTCGAGACAATTACATTGCCATCATTAATACGTTCATAATTCATCCACTTCTGCCTTGGAATTAGAACTCGTGAACTTTCAAGGATGAAATAGTCAATGATTGCGATCATTATTTTACGCTTTATCGTCTCGAGTAAATACGATGCCACTTTACGCTTCAAAGCAGCTGGCTTTGTATTCGCCCGCTCTCTGTGTCTGTAATCTGCATCCCTAATCCGCATATATACCCATCGTCTGTCTTTCTCATTTCCATTCATGCGTTTGATATTCACGAGTTGGGCCCGTGTGCCACCATTTCAAGAAATTATATATATTTGTGAATGATAAGTTGCGATTAAGTAAGAAAGCTTGAATAATTTGTAACCAGAAGTTGGTGTTATTTGATACGTTCTCGTTCATTAACTTGCCATCATCGCATTCAAAACTACTGAAACTGAAATGTCAGCTGGAGGAAGCCGAGTTGCTAGCATTTCGCGTAGCATATTATAAGGACAGGATAACTAGTAAAAGACAAAAAAAATGCTGGTCCACAAGATTCTCAAGAATAAACGAAGGACATTGGGATAATATTATCCCGTAATCAAGGATTCGAATTGGTTGGGGAACGATTCAATGGCTATTTCCGTCTTTCCTGCGATCAATTCAAAGAGTATTATACTTGTTATATAACCGAATTACTTGAGCAATACAAACTTGACATCATGTACGAAAAGCATGATCCTTTCTTCGTTAGCGCACCCAATTTAGCACCCATGTGAGTTTAACAACGTATTTGCTGATGCGGACCGTGAAACGGGATAGCTTATACGAATGACGCATACAAGATAATACTAATCAAACATTTTGTGTAGTCCTGAGGATTGCGAGATACATATTACAGATGGGGAACTTATACACAGAAAGTCATTACAAAGCACCGTGGGAATGGCGGATAAGTGTAGCTCCGCAATCATACTAAAGTATTCAGATGAAATATGGGCAAATGTGAAATTATGATAGACGTACAACATTTGATATCAGTTGACATCAATTGCGGTGCCAACAACACACGTTGTAATTTCGCTTAATTTGACTTCTGTTGGTGCTCAAAACAGGTTGATAATGTCTCAACGTAATCGAACTAATATTAATCCGGATTCCAATTAGCATACGCTTCCATATAGTGTGCTACCAGATTCTCTACTACGTGGTTCAAACAACATTAACTTCAATAGCAGCAACACTGTTCAGCAGTTCAATTTCTCAACATTGAGTGCTGAGATTTGTTCCCTGCTCAACTGTTTTGGCATTGCAGCACTTCCAGTCGCCATTTTAGTTCATAATTGAAAATAATCCTCTGGGCTATAATTAACTGCGAGGAATAATTTATCAAACCATTAGCCATAGTTACCGTCTCCGTACTAAGCTTGGTTGCCCAAAGCGTGTTATTCGGCTATTAACAGACCAACATGAAACTACGGTCAGTTTTATAAAATAGTATTTGAATTCCATCTTTTTGATTGAATAGTCTACAATTTGTGTCGATCGTTGTGTAGTGAGATCAATTATGGACAAAATTGTACATGTTTAAGTCATCGCTATTCACCTTTCCTAGTTTATCCATCGATCACATGACGTCATAATCAACTAAGTGACGCGTATGATGACGTCATAATCATAATCACATTCGTGACGTGTGTCATAATCATGACGTCATGAATGATGAAAAATAGCCCATCTTTAACGATTGATAGTCCGGCACGTTGCATGAATAATTGTGTATGTCTTTGCTATAGGCAGCAACAGCACCCAGTCGAATTAGTTTCGAAATAATTAACAGCTTACCTGCATAGGTTTCTATAAATTGATAGTCATGGTATTCAGAGATCGATCGTTGGTGACGCTTAGATAGAGATGGGCGAGTCTTAGCTAAAACTGAAAAGAACCATTATCATTTTAGATGCAGGTGTAGCGCGGACTTACCGGGCGTGCACTGGCCGTCCCAGCAAAGCTGAGTACGGAACTGCCACTCCGGATTCACTTCGGGCACGCCCCACCCCCAACCCCCACCCCTGGGTAGGATAGTATGCGTACATAAGCGCTATAAGAGAGGTTTTCGTAAAAAGGCCCATGAAACACGTGGTGCGCATGCGCGCGCGTCAGAGCTTCCCTGACAACACGTCACGGAATTGGAAGCGAGTGCATGCCTATAGTGTACAGAGTGGGTACTCGTGAAAGCCTTTAATTTTTCTGTTCTCGGTGTTCTTGGTACATATCAGGACCAGAATAAAACGAGCTTTCTAGAACTGTTAACCATGGTAAAATCAGCCCAGAAATGGCTGAGTTATATGCGAAAATCCCCTTAAATTATTTTCAAAATATTGCTTTTGACGTCGTAATCGTGTGTATGCATAAATAGATCTAGAACGTTCTAGAACGTGGGAAATACATCACTGATCTAGCTGCACGATGATTGGCTACTGCTCTGCCGCTGATTGGCTGAGGCATCTGCCTCTGACGTCATGAGTAGCAAAAAGAGGGGTGAACTTCGGATGCCTTGTGTCGTAACATGTACGCGTGCTGTCCTTGGAGGTAGATGCTAATCCGGGTGACCTACGGGAAGAGAGGCGTCTGCGCCCATTGGACAACTGTATCTAAAGTTTTCTGCCACTTGCGGCCAAAACTAGTATCTGTTTCTAACAACTAAATGATAGGTTAGACGGTAGCAGAAGGCCCGCATAAATAAAGCGGCATCTACCAATACAGTATCTTTGGAACTGCATAAGACGGCGACTTGGGAAGTCTTCGGAAATCGTTCGTCCTGTCTTCACGTAAACCAGTATACATCACATTAATTATGATTTCACTAGGATCTTCAAGTAAGCATTTTACTGTTGAACAAAGGAGTGGCCCTTTTTGCCAGCTGCTTTCCTCTGGTTCGGCATTGAAGGCATTTATTTTCCTGTGACGGAGGCTCGCGCGAGGCACTTTCCTCTCGCAACAACAATATTTTCTTTGCGTTTGTTAGGGGTATATTAGTTTATATTAAACTACCTAGTGACTTCGTTGCGGATGCTTATCTTGCAGCGATATTGTAGCTTGTGGGGTAGTGTCGGGCCGGTCCGGCGTATTATGTCGACTCATACTACTACTACTACTTCTACTACTACTACTACTACTACTACTACTATTACTACTACTACTACTACTACTACTACTACTACTACTACTACTACTACTACTACTACTACTACTACTACTACTACTACTACTACTACTACTACGACGACGACGACGACGACGACGACAGCGACAGCGACGCCGACGACCGCGGTGGCGACGACGCCGTTCGCGTGAACGGCAACGCCGCCCACGATGGCGGCGGTGGGATAGTGATGAGGACGACCGCTGAGTCATCATTATATGGCAACCATGACTCAAGCGCCACAATCGACGATGGCTACGACAGCGACTTCGACGAAGCTTGATTGAATACAATTAATTATGAAAACTAATCAGCCTAAAATGTGTCATATGTGTCCAATGCATAGCAATGAAATGTGCTATATGAATATAATTACCGTGCTATGAACAATGTGTTCAGTGATGTGATTGACCATGCATAGCCGATTCTCGAGGGCTTGAGGTAAGTTCTAAAACAACTTTGTCAAACTTAGCAATAATGTCACAAAACGGGCTCATCAATTATGAGATAAGGACAGGTAGTGGATCTTTTATGACACCTGCAGACAATTCTAAGATGATAATGGAGATTTGCGTACCAGCTAAGTGCTGTTAGCGTCAGGGATTGTGTCAGCATTATACTATCGGAAGCCTCGCCAAAAGGGCAGCTTCCGATGAAAAACACATTCTTATTATCTCCAGTGTGGCATTTATCGAAAAGGTACATTGCATCACATTAGGATCACAGCTTTTTTATCCAAACTGCGGTGGTTTCTCCTCAGATGCAATTGTGTATAAACTCTTGATTGCACAGATGATGCAACTGCGTGAAGAACTATGGCGTATCTTAAAAATGAAATTATGTCAATAGTGGCGCGAGTTTAGGTGAGAGCAAGTAATTTGAAATTAATGTGTTGCCTCGATATATTAGCAGGACCTATTTACGTCTGGACACCACCGTCTGTAACTATGAATGAGTCAATGTCTGGCGCACTTTAAAGGGAATAGTAAATAATGGCACACACATTTAATAGCTGCGTAAGAGTTGTTGAACTAAAACATCACGCAATAGTTGATCCAACTTGTATTAGCTAGGAAGGGGTATATTACCCCTTAAGGGCGAAATGCCGTATTCGAAACTAAATTCCTTGCAGTTTTACAAATGTCCTGTTGAATATTCCGAAATATAATTTGTGTATGATCTGTTTTCTCTTATGGCAGCAACAGGCAATGACACATTCTTGTCAAATCTGGCACCGAGCTACAAAATCAGTATAACATAGCCATCAGAAATAGGTTTAGATTGTTAGAAGACAAAGCAGAAACTGCAACAGACACTTATTAACGGTTTATCAAGGACAGTGGCGAAACAGCAGTAGAATTACTGCAGAAAGTAGATGGCGACAAATAGCAGATAGCAGAACTGATGAAGCTCTATATAAATAGCGAGAAACAGATGGTGAATATTAACCTGATCCGTCTAACAACAATGGGGCTCAATACAACCAATCTAAATACTATTTTGAAGACAGATACAGCTTGGTTATGTCTGAACAACTAAATGCCAAAATAAATGAAGTGAAGTGCATACAACAGATATAAGCCGAGAAGATAATAAATGCGATTAGCGGACACAAATCCACTACCAAAGGACAGTTCAAATGTGATAACCAGACGTGAAGACTGGCCAACTGGTATAATTAGAATAGTTATTTGTTGGGTGAGCAACCAGCGGTAGCCATTGACGGCAAGTATATCCATGGTGAACGACTTGAAACTCGATTATAGAAAATTCACGAAGAAGCGATAGTTAGATGCTAAAAATTCATGGTAAAAGGCAGTTTGTAGAGAAGATGTCATAGCTCAAGAAATCATTATGCGGCGCAACTTCGATGATGTAATACTTAAAACCAGCAACACAGCCTTGGTTAACAGAACATTTCAGAGCAGTGGTCAATAATATATATTCTACCTATTCCTAAATCCGGTGATCTAGGTGACACAAACAAACATATATGTATCAGTCTGAACTCCGGTTTCGGCACAACATTCAATATGCTCATCCTTAACACTTGACTCACATCTCAAAATTAAATTAATAATTAAAATAGTTTTAGAGCTGAGGGATAAATTGTAAGCCATACCCTAGCACTACATAGAATTAGTGAATACGTAAAAGCAAAGAAACTACCATGCAACAGCCAAACTATCCATTGACTTCAACAAAGTCTTTATCGCGATCTACAGAGGAAAGATGATCAGAATCCTAATGGCATTTGGTATCCTATCCACCCTACACATTACCATCGAAAGCATTTATTCCAAGACTATGGTGAAGGTTCTACCGCTAGAGGTTGAGACAGATTACTTCACGATCCTAGTAGGTGTTCTGCAAGGGGCACTCTTGTCCCTAAACGCTTCATCGCAGTCTTAGAATCATAATGCCGAATGCTCATAAATACAATGAACAGTTTGGCTTTCATCTTGAAAGATGGAAATCTAGAGGTGTCCGCGCCATCGGCATTACTGGCTTGGGCACATGTTGATGGCATTGCGCTGCTTTGCATTGAGGTCGACGAAGCTCTGGAGAAGCACAGCACGTTGAAAAAGCAACTCTGCAAGTAAGACTAATTACAAACTCGAGGAAGATCAAGGTCTATGACATACCCCCGATGTTGGGCGAATGAACACAATTGCTGGAATCTCCCTAGGAGTTGTTACATTCTTCAAGTACCTATGGTCATGGGTAAACAATGTTGATAAAGACATTACGATCAGGAAAGGATTGGCCTGCACCGAATAGTACAGACCTGGACGTCGCCCCTCTAAAGCAAATTGTAGATTCGATTCTTTGAATCAATTGTCGAATCAATACTCCTTTATGTCTGCGAAGAATTGGCAATAAGAACCATACTCCAGAAAGTGCTAGATGGAACCAGGCTTGCTCGAAAAGCACGACGCATACATGGGCAAGAGTAGAGAACAAACAAAACATTCTATGGTTAATTACAGCTTCTCTCCTCACAACTCCGACGAAGAAGAGTAAAACTAGCATGGCATTGTCAACAGCATGCTGAAGATGCAGCCTCAAAACGTGTGCTTTAAAAACATCTCAAGGCACACATAAGCGGCGCAGATCAACATTACCATACGTCTATGTGCGAATGATGGATACCAGCATTACAAGTACTGACAAATTGAGGGGATGTACGTTGAACCGTGACCAATGGTGACTTACAACTGCTCGCGACGACCGCCTGGCATAAGCAATCAAGCTAGAGTGTGTGCTAATGACAATGGGATACGTTATGAAAATATATTATGTACCGTAAGTGAAAGCTAGATGATCAGCTGTTATGATGCGCGATAGCTGGTCTCAATAAACTGTTAATGTACTAGAAGGATGGTCATATTCTCGCAGCGTTACACGCGCAAGTGATTGCAAGTGAGGCAATCGGAGATGTAGCTAAATGGAACGAGCGATACTGTGTTAGTGAGAGTGAACATACACATTGGCTACTTTGCAGTGGTTAATGAAGCATTTTCTGTGGGTGGTGGATTGATGATGGAATAGATTGTAATAAGGATACTAACGTATATTGCAAGTCAGGGCAGCTACCACAAGATAATTAAATAAATTATAACCATAAATCTCTTATTTCCTAATTTTCAGCATCATCACACGTACCTGGGATCGCAATCAAGGAAGTAACGTCGCCATTACACATGTCAGCGGACGGAAATCTGTTATCAATTTTTTAATACAACACATGAACATTAAGATAACACGCATCATGACTCTGAATAATGACAAGTGTTTCCATATAGAGTATTGACAAAGGTAGTACATGATTAAGAGACATTACCACAAGCTGTATGTGTCCCAAGCAGCTATTCATTAACTGCTGCTGATGTTCTGTATCCAATACATGGTGCGATATGGCCCTGTTGCTCGCATCATTTCGTGATGTATGGCCTAAAAGTATAGTATCTGTAGCTCTACTATTATGCATGCGCACATGTTTACGAGACTATTCTAACGGAATTGGTTATTTGGTGCCTGATACCGAAGCCTTATTTAAAGCGATGCTAATCTCCTCTCAAATGTTATACTGCACCGATAGATTATGGTTTATAGATTCCAGATCATTCATATCCGTTTCCGTATCACAATTATCTGCTTTGTAATATCGCTTAAATGTTGAACAGTGATCGCCGCCATGTTGTCTCCTCGAGCGATAGTGTGTGATGTCATGTAAGTGCCAATGCATTACATTCTTTATTATGTAATATTCATCTCGTTGAATATTTTGAAACTAATTTGACTGGAAGCTGTTGCTGCCTATGGCAGCAACAACTTCTAGTCAAATTAGTTTCAAATATTCAACCACTTACCTATATGGTTGCTTTTATACCACACTGCCAAGCTACATTCCGAGGCAGGCAAGCTAGGAGTTTTCTGATTGGTTGAAAAGTAAATCATGACAGCCATCATAGGTCGTAGAAATGTAGCACCATTTAGCTACTAAAGCCTGAATATCTTTCTTTAGCGGCATGATGAAAAGCTTAACATTACCTGCATAGTTTATGAGTAGCATATTATATCACCTGAATAGCTATCAAGATTTCAGATTAGTTATCCTTTAATAACATTGATAATCGAAGTATGCATGGTGCTGTGCTCCATAAATCATATTCATGCTCAGACAGAGTGCTAATAGCCACAGCGATATGGGAGCTCTTTATTCGGAAGTCACGTGATGGACCTTTCCACTTTTAGCTATGCCCCGCCCATCTCAAGCTAAGCTTCACCCACATCGCGTCCGTGTTGGGACCGATCTCTCAACTACCCGACCATCAATTTCCAGAAACCTATACATGTAAGATGTTGAATATTTTGACTATAATCTGACTGAGTACTGTTGCTGCGTATGGCAGCAACAGCGCCCAGTCAAATTAAGTTCAAGATATTCAACATACTATTTAGTAAATAGTAAAAACATACAATTCGTACAACAGCGCATAGTCCGTCATCAAATATGTGTCCGTAACATACTTATCTACGGAATTCATGACGCCATAATGACGGCATGCATTATGATGTCATTCTACACGTCATGTATTTGATTATGACGTCACATGATGGATTTCGGGCTCTATCTACATGTTTTCTGGTTGCTTTCGTTATCTCCCAGTATAACCTTATATTTCCTATACCCAGAGGGTCAATATATGTTGGAGTAATTACTATATGGAGTCTGGACGCATTCTCCTGTGTTTGGCTCACGATTGCTAATTTCCTGGTGTGTGTTTATTCCATATCATGTCGCATGTCTTTGCTCAAGAAGTGTGTACGCAGTCAACTCGATAGAAGGTTTATGTGGACGATTTAGTTCTATCGACCTAGTAGATTGCAGTTGAAGCCGTAGGCACGTGCGGGTGTAGTGTTTTGTATTGGAACAAATAGATCTCCATGTAAGAGGTAGCTTACCGTGACATCCCTCGCCTGTACTATCGCAATACATACATGTAGGCGTCGGCGGTGATTGCATTAGCATTGGATCCACGTGGAGCCAGTGTAATCGGACAATAAACGGATTAACCCCAAAAATTCCTACAAAGTTTTTTTCAACAATTTCTGGTATCATTTGATGTACAACAGTACACACTAAATGTCTACTACAGTTCTGACCATCGAAAAGTCTTCATGTTCAAGATGCCATACAAGATGACGGCCAAACCGTTTAAATGTCGTTAGTTAACAGTACTGATGAGTTTGGAGTTTAACATCACTTTAAGACTAGGTGGAAGGTCATGAGTTTATTACATATTTGAGAAAGCCGCATGGAACCAAAAGGAATGGCAAATCAGTAAACTTGTCATAGGTTATTAACTATTCGTACATGCCTGTTAACATGCCATCGAGTAATCAGGTATTTGAGAAATTTAACACGGCGTGCAACTTGGTCACCGTGCAACCTGGTCACCGTCCCTTAATGCGGTCGTGCATTATGAATTATTCATAATGCACTGGTAATTTGGTCGCCTATCCCTAGATTGTGGTGGGTCTAGAAACGAAGTACGAAGACTGCGTTGTTGTCTATCAGGGTGTATTGTTAACCAGGATCCGATATTAGCAGTTAGAATATCACAGGTTAGGAAACTGCAGTAGGAAATTCAAAGTTGGCAGCACGAATGGACACTTTTTCCCCTGAATGGGCCTTTCTAGTTTTAGTTATACCTCGCCCATCACTAGCGAAGCTCCACCCACACTTCGCTCGCGTTGGGGTCGATCCCTGAACTCACTGACTATCAATTTCCTGAAAGTTATGCAGGTAAGCAGGTAACTATTTTGAAACTAATTTGGCTGAGCGCTGTTGGTGTCTATGGCAGCAACATCGTCCAGTAAATTTAGTCTCAACATGTTCAACATAATGTTTATTAAATGGTAAAGACATACAATTCATACACCGTGTCGGATTATTGAGCACTAAAGACAAACGATTTCGACTCATTCATGACGTCATAATTATGACGTCATCTTATAGGTTACGGAGTTGATATTGACGCCATATGATGGATGGATAAACTTGGACACGCCAATTTCCCAGATGTAAGTTATCATGGATATGAGAGATAAGATGGATGTAGACCGATGGAATACGACCATGTTTTGGATAACTATTTTATTTTGTCGCATGCCACATGCGTGTTTACTAATATAAATATACGCATTGTCTATAATACGTATATAATGCAAAATGTGCATATGAAGATGTATCAACAACTGCATTCCTTTAATTTCTTGGATACATTATATTCGCTTGGCTTCGAACGAAATAAAATAATAACTAATTAGACACACAAAACGTTATGTCATAAACCATGTTGTATTATCTGAGAATTACAGGAAACTAGTTAAAAAGAAATTTCAATTAACACTGTCAAACTCGTCTTCAATATTGCGGTTGTTATTCGGTATGTTAGAAGATGCAGTATAACATGGTCCAACAATATCAGTGCATGCTAGTATGTATCCGCTACATGTACAGCAGGTGATTTGCAACATGTTGGGCAGTTACAGTGAACCATCTGCAGAAGTTAGAAGATGCTATAACCTAAATATGAAAATGAGTCATAGGACTTTCCAAAAACATGATAGCAATAACTCGACTGTCCAGGTCCGTAACCGTGGCGGAATGTGGCTGGTTTGGATGAATATGTACAACAGCGCAGGACTGTATGATTGAATCAACTTTTACTGAAAAGCGGACCTATTTAATGACAAAGCCCAACGTGGTGTGGCATCTCGTGAATGCACGAATTAAACATATGGCTGGATTAGATACGTAGACACATGAATATTTGCATCCGAGTTAAATTATACGGGTTTGTTTTATATAAGTATGTAAATAACTTAACAAGATATCATGTTTTGTGGTGAGATTTCTTACTGTATCCAGTGTCCAGTAGGGCAGTGGGCATGAATTCATATATAGAGGGATATACATATCTTCGTTCTCTTTCCCATTTGTGAAAAGAGGAGTCCGGCATTTGATAATGGGTATAGTTTCTTTTTTTCAAGTAGATGTTGTCGGAATAACTCATTGATTTGTTGGCTGCACCTGTTCCTCAGCTTATAATGTAAGATATGTTCGCGCCTTCTGCCTGATGAGTCGTATGTTGAAATTTTGTTCTGAAGCATTTTGGCTTGATTTTAAAGGTTCTTTTTTAAGTTCGAAACTGATGACACTTTAATATTGTGTACAGGATATTCCACATTAGGGAGAACATATTTTACAGACTTCAATGCGGTGTCTTCTTGGTACAAAATTATCAGGATGTATAAAATTATATCATGAAGCATTACCTTCAGGAACGATATGATATCTCTTATATAATCAGGTCGCTTGTTGCGGACACTTTTAAAGACAAGGTAAATTCCGTGTACTGTCGGCGCTCGAGTAAAGGTATTAAGCCTGTTCGCCTGTTTCAGACTTAAGATTTGCCAAAGGTAATTATTTTGGCAGACCAGTTATCATTCGCATGGCTTCATTCTGAAGTGGTTTCAAGTGCTCATCATCCTGGTCCGAGCAACCATCCCAAAGTTCGCACCAACTACATGTATGCAACATGAATTTTGAATGCTGTTTTTCTGCTTAAGATGTACAGGTAGATGTGGACAGTGTAGATCTCTGACTGATATATACATTTTTTTTAAGTATTTGTCTGCTGTGTTTGGTTCAGTCTCTCGTCGGCTCCTAGTCTATTACGATATATGTGCGATGTTGATTCACTGAACAAGTTAGTTCATGTTATCTGAAATTTCTCACTATTCACACGCGGAAGGGATGGACACATCAGTTGCCTTCGTCGAACTTTTGTCCTATATATAAAGTTGTAAGTTCGAGCGGGCATTTGATGTGTCAATGCATACCATGGAATAAATTGTTGATGGCATCAACAGCGCATATATCTTAATAGACTAAGAGCAGATGGAAGACGTAACACAACAAGGAACGCAAATAGACATGACACACTCACACACACACACACGCACGCACGCACGCACGCACGTACGCACGCACGCACGCACGCACGCACGCACGCACGTACGCACACCATCCATCCATCCCACCCATCCCACCCACCCACCCACCCACCCACCCACCCACGCACGCACGCACGCACGCACGCACGCACGCACGCACGCACGCACGCACGCACGCACGCACGCACGCACGCACGCACGCACGCACGCACGCACGCACGCACGCACGCACGCACGCACGCACGCACGCACGCACGCACACATTAATTAAATTAACCATATAGTCTGTCATGTTGAAAATGTGGCTCGTCTTGATAGAGCGATTACTGATGTTCTGGACAACGTGATGCCACAGAAAACGCAGTTTCGTATTAGCAGCTCCAAGAAAGATGAGCTGACATTCCTCGAAGATAGGTTCGGTAAGTACCAGGCATATACTTATTCTTCCGTATTTACTGGACATATACTTGGAACCGGCTATGCAGAGACATAGCGTGTGTGAACATCTTGAAATCAATCTACCTGAACGCGTCTGCTAAAGTTGCGGTCAGGTCGAGCTTTCGCTGCGACTCAACTAGTCGCCGCTTGATTTTGCAGCAACTATCGGCAACTCCCAGCGACCGATTTGGTCACCAACAGGTTTGACCTGAGCGTACCTGCGATCACTTTACTCCCGATCGCCGTCAATCGTCGTCCAAAAAAATCTCAAATCGCCGGAGTAGAGCATGTTCTACTTCTACGATCGGTTGCCGTCAATAGCAGGCTAGTTAATGTCGACATGAGTGTAATTACGATTGTCGGCAACTGAATTATTGGCAGTAGCCAATCAGTACACAGAAACTGATGGATTACAGAGTCAGTCATTCCAGTGGTAAAATTTCAAAAGTCGTCTTTTTATGGTCAGCAAATGAGAAAATTAAACAAAATCGCATAATTAATGGGTTAATTACTTAAAGCAATGCCAGAAGATTTTTTAATTCAAGCTATCACAGTCCCATAATCCATGGATCAGATCTGTCAATCAAACATCTGAAGACACAATCACATGACGTAGCATTAACTGATGTTACTATAAAATCGCGTCTTTTCGCATAATATTATATTTACCATGTCTGTAAGAAAAATCAAACTATTTTAGCAGATAACCTTTAGATCCGAAATGCATTTCTAAAGGTTGGTCATGTTCTTGTTTTTTTTACTAATCCTCATTTGGTTTTCATTCAATCTCACTGAAACCTCAGAGACCTATTCTAGGGATATGCACCCACATCCGTGGTGAGTCCAATTTTCGATTCACTGCCCTGCTTGATATTAGTACGGCGCCACACCCTTAATTTTTTTAATCGCTACTCCTCCGTTAATAAGTAATGTAGCTTGATTGAAGTTGAGAGGCATATTCTCTTGATATCGTTATTTTTCAATTCACTACCTGCTGTGTTTCAATTGGGCGCCCAATCTTAAAATCTTTAATCTATATAAATCCATATCCAAAATCAATATAAAATTTAAAATCTATATACAATTTGTGGAACGTTTCGGAATGTCTCGTGAACGCTTTTTTCTATTTATTTTTAATTCATGCGTTTGTGCTGAAGATGTGTATACATGAGCATAGTTTTATTAACCTCAACCACCATGGTTACGTATTAGCAGAAGGCATGATCTACGATTTAAAGCAACAAAAGGAAAATACATAATTACCATAGGAAAGGAAACTATCCTTTTTTTCTGTATCGCATGTGTGTTTGAGGCATGTGGCAGAACAGATTATCTAATGATTTCTTGGATACACGGGATAGAATAGACCTAATCAAAGTTCTAAGGAGATAATGTACAACAAAGATATATTGCAAATATGAAAGGTCATTTCAAAATAATTACATAACCTGTTAAATCATGCTGCGTTTCCAGTTGACATGAGCGCGTGTACGACATGGAAACGAGCAGCGAAAGTAGTTGCCGATAGTTGCTAGTAATCGAATCGTAAGCGACATGAGCGCAAAGGTTCTGGTCAGTTGCTGACAGTTCTATCGCAGCGCGGGTCATCGTAGCTCGACCTGACCGCAGCTTTATCCGGCTAAATAGCGTCCATACTTACCAACATGTCTCTAGCTGTGCTGTAGAGTTGGCATCGTCTGAGGAGCTTCCCCCTCAGCAATTCGGAAGCCACCGTGTGTGTGTGTGTGCGTGCGTGCGTGCGTGCGTGCGTGCGTGCGTGCGTGCGTGCGTGCGTGCGTGCGTGCGTGCGTCCGTGCGTCCGTGCGTGCGTGCGTGCGTGCGTGCGTGCGTGCGTGCGTGTGTGTGTGAGTATCTGCACATATCGATCGCATTGATGTTTGACCGGTGGACTAAGGAGTGTCTTCAACGGGTGCAGATTGTGCCACTGTATTGGACGAGCTCTACATCTGCAAAATGATTCATAATGGTCCTCTTTCACGGGTCTTATGTCAGTACAACGACGACTGTGTGGCGGCGTTCTGATACTGCTATTTGTTGAATGAGACGGATAGTTTATAGTATTACTCATTGTAAATGACCCCGGATGGCATATGTTGTGCCCTGATTCGGAGACTGGATGCAGGTAGTACCATTAGTAATTAGATATTAAGATTTGGAGGTATGAATTATTGCATATGTAGTCAAATATATCATCAAACATGTAGGAGACCATCAAATATAACATGCAATGGAACATGTCAAAGCGCATGTCGAGATAAGGCGTTCAACTTAGTTTGCTCCAATACTGGAGGATTTCTGCTTAACGCCGTTTGAGCAACTGCTGAATGAGATCTGTCACTCAAGTATATGACGTTATAATCAATTACGTCATAAGCAGACTGACATCATCATCATTATCTACAGAGAATACTCAGTCTTAAAGCTTCGTCACGTGTACGAATTGTATCCAATCGATGGATTTGGCAAGGCAGAAACAGTGCGCAGTCAGATTAGATTCAAAATATTCAACTGCCTACCTGTATATTTACCTTGAAATTAGGATTCTTAGAAATCAGGGTTCAAAGTATATAAATTGATGCTTATCTAGAAATTGTCAGTGCATATCTAGTTTTATGGATCACTCTAGTGCGTCATTTACCATATGCTTTTTTCAATGAGGCCTGTGATAGAACCCTTACACTAGCATAGATGTTTTGAAAGGTTCGTCACACCGAAAATTAAAATATATGAGAGAATAGGCTGGTTAATTATCAACATTTTCAGGAGAGGGCGAATCCGTCGTTGATCAGAAATTAGATTTGAAATACAATAACGATGTTAGTGTAAGCACACTATATCGAGTAAAGATTGATGGGGAAACGTGTTACTTTGAAAATAAAAAAGACGAAAAGTAAAGTGATAACAAATATGAATACTGGTCAGCATGCCGACCTATGTTGAGATGAAAAATATATTAGGGATTGGTTTGGGATTTAAATAATCTCATATACAGTTTGACAAATGCGACACTGAAAAGAAAATATTGCTTCAAAAATTATCTCTACAGCAGGAAGAGTAGCAACATATGCTGAAATGGAAATGGTGTGTGTACCACAGACGTAGGTGTGCTTTATCTAGGTGTCAGCAATGACACACTGCAATATGTTGTTTTGGGAAAAAATAAATTGGTACGGATAAGTTGGGATGGAAAAAAAAAAAATTTATGGAGAAATACATTGATAATTTTAAAATTAATATTGATAATTACGTTAAACTTGTTTTGTGTAAATAGCACTGCGCTCCAAAATTACCCACTGTCCAAAAAGAAGAACACTGATTTCACCAAGACACCGCCTCCCCACATAGCCTACTGCAAACCGAGCTTAACATAATTAAAAGAACGAGGGATGTTCATGTTACCTATGTACTTTGGCATTTGGTGACTCCCAAGCGCTGTCAACAGAAACGGAAAGTGACTAGGGAAACAGGCTAAACCGTGTCTAAAAAAGAAGGAAAGACGGGATCAATACAGCCATTTCTTCTTAGTGACGGTACCCAGGATAATATATCATGATCATCCGTTCCAAACCATAGATCCTGTGCAATGCAATCTTGTTGTTGCTGCTGCTGCTGTTGTTGTTGTTGTTGTTGTTGTTTTTGTTGTTGTTTTTGTTGTTGTTTTTGTTGTTGTTTATGTTGTTGTTGTTGCTGCTGCTGCTGCTACTGGTCGTGGTGGTGGTAGTGGTCTGGTGTTGTTGCTGTTGTTGTTGTTGTTGTTGACAGCATTATTTTTAAGAAATTGAACATTCAATAGAGCATGTGATTTAATCTATGGCATAGCATGTAATACAACATGTCATAGAACTGGTAATATATCAAATAGAGCATGCAATGCAACACGTAAAAGAACAAGTATCCATTTCTAAATGACGTCCAAGAAATGTAGGCGGAAATCGGCCCCTAGGACTATGCAGCATGGAGCCCCACCCTCACCCCTACCATTCAGATTGGTGACAGATTGGCAACAATCCTCGTGCAACGTATGCATGGTAATGCCATAGTCGTTATGATTACAGTCAATTAACCTGCCACTCAATTACAATGGTATAAATGTACTGGCAGTTGCTCAAATTGGTGTACATAAGGGAATAAATACACATCGTGTTGCCATCTATGCTATATATCATCTTACATTTAATTAACCGTCAGTAATTATTATGCTCTTGCGGGGCCCAATTATCAATGCCTGGTATATTTGCCTGAGTCATCTCTGGAGGATGCTAGATGGAGAGCGCCATAATAATAATAATAATAATAATAATAATAATAATAATAATAATAATAATAATAATAATAACGATGCATCGGGGGATTGTCAAATCAATAATCTTGTCAGATTATCTGGGCTGTGTTATTATTGTTTTACTCGGTAGCTGTGTCGATTTCTCACACTAGTTGCTCTCCAGCACGCTAACTGCCTGCATGCTCATCCGATTTTGAGAACTCATAATTGTTGGCCTATTGTTAAATAATCCCTAGTGGCAATTCATGTATTCCGTTACAGTTACCGTCTATATTAGCAGGCGCGAAAACGAGCATATATTCCAGAATCCTAACCCAATATATCCCTTTTCTTGAGAATAGTCCTAAATCTTCACGATTGCACAGACTTTGATGTGATCAAATCGTATTATGCCAACTTCGTTTTCTTGCTCAAAGGAGCGTAAACCATAGTATTCATGTTGTATACTGTGAAATATGGCAATTTCCTGGCATCCAATTGAATATTGAATTATAATGAGCGCGGTTCGTCAACTAATTTTACCGTGCTTTAACTGTGGTTCATTTCTCCACGTGCATTTCTGCAAGATGTAGCTACCAAGTTTCCTTCACACACTTCTGATGTGCTTCCTCGAAGATAGCAACAACCTTCAGTAAAATAGCTTGAAATCTTAGACCATCTTCATTCCACAAGCTAAGTGAGTCACATGAGATGCGTGATTAACATTAAAGACGTCGTTAAAACGTCCGTGTAGTGTTCCTAAGTTGCTGGATCATTTTTACACAATCATGTTCGCATGCAGTCATTGCAGCATAATTAGCAGGCGTGAATCTCAATTCAACGCAGACTTCTCCCTTAATAAGTTCTTATGTTACCGATTTCTATTTATACTTGCATCCGGCATCACGTATATCACGTCACTACCTGCTACAGAGACTACACTAGCATGAAACTGGACAATGAATTGATTGGTCTCTTAAATGCGTGGCTGTTGCTATGAAAAGTATCTTAAGATAATGTGCACGTTTTGGACGCGTGCATACATTTAGGCACAGGCGCATTTAGACGGCTGAGAAAATTCTAACCCGAAGCGATGTCCATATTGTCGCGTGACATGTAGCTCTCTGGGTTAATCAAAAAAGGAAAGCGTTGTTAGATAACCGCGTGATCTCCATTAGTTAGTGATTTCATGACCATATATTGAGATCAAGTTGGATTAGATTAGTTTTTATTTGGTCGCATCGTCATCACGGCATAGATGCGTGGCAAGAAGTCGTGGGAGGAGGCTGTAGGCCGTGGTGACGTTCTGACAGAGATTTCCTGAAGATGTGTTTGGCTGCTAAGAACAAGGAGACGGTACTATTGTGTGGCGTCGCTCCATGAGTAAAGATAGAGTTGAGAGGACACCCATTACAGCTACAATACAACAACTAGACACGCGTCGGCAACAGACCTGAATTTGACATTTATGTTTCTTGTCTACATAGCAGCGTACCGTGCGAAGGCACCATTACTGCGCGGGGTGTAGGGATGGGGTGGGGCTGGGTGAGGGTTTGGTCTTGACAAATACAGCAGCAGCTTTCTCGTATGGTGTTACCTCAGTATCTCTTTCTACCGTTTATGGCAATGCCGCCGTCCCTTTCTAGCGGCATTCTGATGACACACTACGTTTGTGGTAGAGCGGCAACGGTGGTGTTAATGACGGATATTTCCCTGCCTATTTTGCAATCACATTGATTGGTTACGTTGGGAGGGGTTTATAAGTATGGGTAAAGTGGGTGATTGGCATGCAGAGACCATTGTACATATTGAAATCATTGGATAGGCTAGCGTATTTTATGGATGTGATTGGGGAATTCTACAGTGTATATATCTATTGCTGTAATGGTTTTGTTATCGACTATTTTTAAAATGTATTATCTGTTCTTCCGCTCCCCCCAACACCCCCCCCCCCCACCCCGCCCAATTTAGACGCCGGCACTACATATACGGGTGCACGCTTTGGTTTCGGAGCGTTGCACGGAGGCACATGTGTATATGCATTATTTTCCTTTACTCAATCAAAACAATGCACTACATGCATTATTAATTTCGACGAGTTCAGTTTTTATTTATTTTAAAACTGCGCGACCCATCGGCGAGGCGCACAACCATTTGGAGAAGCAACCACAAGATAGAGCCATAGCTAAAACACACCCACATGCAAGCCGCCAAAAAACAACAATCGAACGGACGAAGATATAGCTGTAGATGGCTCAGCGTGGTGATCTGCGAACCAGTTACCTGGGGTGCCCGCCTATGATCGCCTATCTGGCAATCAATCGAAAACTTGGGCAGCCACATTTACTTATTTTTTCTTCCCGCGCACTATCAGGATGTAAAGCTGATTTGAGTATCACTCTCATCACGTATGTGGCGTGTAGGCATAGCATGTGTTGTGCGTTACATCAATGTGGTATGCCCCAAATACACCAATATGTGTAGGCACCCAACGCGCGAACGCAGGCACGCGAGGACACACGCACGCACGCACACCCGGACGCACGCACACACAGGCACACCCACACACACACGCACATACACGTACACGCACACGCACGCACGCACGCGCACACACACACCTACTCACGCGCACACACGCGCACACGCACACACGTCCATACATGCGCACACGCACACACACGTGCGGGCGCGCGCACATTCAGGCTCAGATATAGACAAACACACACGAGCACGCAAGCGCGCTCGCTCGCGCGTACGCAGGCCCACACACACGCACTCACACAAGCAAAGGTTAAACAAGTACACATATTGATGCAAGGCATCAATGGCAAATAGCGTGGCTGGAGAGTATTATAATTCAAGTTGAGCTTCAAATTCATTTTTATATATAATATACAATTTGCAGTAGCACAACTGTTGTCCACCAAAGACAGTGACTATATCTAGACCTTGGACCCCTACATAGAACACAAAATAAATTATACATGTAGAACTGGGCCAGGCACTATATAATATAGGAAGACATGGGTTTCAAGTTAAAGTCAATGTACTATACAGATATAGCCATTAGACATGTGATAAATTGACAACATATCTGCAGGGCAGAGAGAAATGTGTTTATCTTGTTATACTAACATTCAATATTACATAGGTTCTTACTATCATTTACAGTTTCTTACCTTCTCATGTAGTGCTGATGATGGTTGCGATTGTAATAATGATAGTTTCTTGGTAGTGTCATATCTTTAAGATGGTTTTAATGGCATCATATTTTGGGGCAGTACATTCATCTTTCCATCCATCTTGTGAACCATATGCGTAAATTCTGGGGATTTTGTTTGATGATTCAGATTCTATCTGGAGGTTATTTATAGGATATATAGAAAGATGTTCACATTATTGCAAGAGATATTTGATGATAGAATCATGCGATATCTAGTGAGTACTAGATGGTATTATGTTCGATGGTCTGGTTACAAACCGAGCACAGAAATTCTGATACTGAATGTATAGTAAATTATTGGCATTTGAAAACTGTAAGTTGCGACTAAATTGCGTATTTCAAAATTACTACATAGTAGAATTTTTTTAAACGCTATACTTTATTAGTGCATTCATATATATATATATGTAAACATATGGGTGGAATTCTGGAGCCGAACTATTACAAGTGATATGCCAGGTCTATCGACATCTATCCGATTGTGGCTAATGTGAACCAAATATCTTTCAATGGGGGACATATTCCGAATAAGTAACTACATGGACATACTTGTAATTATGATATTATTTGATGGTAGAATCGTGCAATATTTCGTACAGCACTAGTACATAATAATAATTGAGTTCTGCATGGCTTGATATTTGAAAACTGGTTACAAACAGAGTACATAGATATAGGTACATAGATTATTGGCATCTGACAACCTTTGGTCACTACTAAGTTGAGTATTATAAATTTACTTTACGGTGGAATTTTTTTAATCGATATCCTATTAGCGTATTTATATATCTATCTGACATTTTGGAACCAAACATATCACAGACAGTAGGCTACCGAAAACCATGGATGTGCCAAAAACGTGTGCACATTTTGCCATGGAATTGTGTACTACGTAATTACATCATGGTAGACATTTTAAAGCTTGATACTTCATTAGCGTATTCATATACCATATGAATGAATTTCGAACCGAATATGGGTCGAACTTATTGCGGACAGTATGGTACCGCAAATCACTGATCTGCCAAAATCTAAGCCAATTTTCAATACGGAATTGCGGACTACAGAATTATTTCATTGTAGAATTTGTTTTAATTATGAATATAGCTAGAAATGATATGATATCATATTGTTCACAGCTGAAAGTAATTTAGGCTAACTTATACATTTTATACTCAAGTTTTAGTGTTTGAAAATCTGGGGCCGAGCATGACCTACAGACAATAGGTCAGTGAAGACTGTGAATTGGCTAAAATTTCAGCCAATTTTCGGTATGAAATCGTGTACACTGAATTAATTTACTTCATGGTAAACATTTGTTTAATTCATTAGCATTTCAGATACCTATCTAACCATATGGGTGGAATTCTGGGGCTGAACACATTGCAGGCATTACTAACTTTGCACATACATACCCTTTCTGTTGGTTTATGTATCTAACCACCTGCTACAATGTCATTGACAGCCATTTTGATTGGAAATTCGAAACATCAGTTGTATATACATAGTGCTAAATAATTGCATGCATGGATCTTTTCCCAGTGAAGGATGAAGGGCAATAAATTACTAATGAAAATCACACATAAAATATTTTTAGCGAATTTTGTTAATTTGTCATGCTCTACAATATTATTATACATGTTTTACTGTTAAAATTTACCACACATATAGTGACTAGTAAAATGTGATCACGACATTAAAATCTTTGCCCCGACGCACTACGAGACAATACAATGGAAATCTATACACTTTCTCGAATGTTCAACCTAGTGTTTTATGCTGTAATACATAAGGGGAAGATGAAAGAGACACAGTACCTGGTATTGTCGTCAAAATATATAAAACTTTTACTGTCTAAATTTGGTGAAGAATGTTAAAATATTTAGATATTGAATGTCCATTTGCAGGCCCAGACAAGACTGCTTTTGCAGATTTGCCACCGGAATCTGCAATGACTGTCTCGAGAGGCATTCCAGTGTTAAATTATCAAAAACTGTCCCCTCATGGCATGCAATTTGACATTGCTCAAGATCACTGTAGGGGCCGGTTTGACCAGCTATGCCATGAGGCAGTTAAAATGCAATACGCGATGATGAGAGGCCTATATTCATAGCCGTCGTCATTGTGATTTATGTACTTTCAACTGTGACTTCCCAGAATCCTATTTCCAAGGTAACTATAGAGGTGAGCTGTCGAATATTTTTAGTTTGACTAGATGCTGTCGGTGCTTATAGCAGCAGCACAGTTGAATTAGTTTCAAAATATTCAACATAATGTTTATTAAATAGTAAAGACATACAATTCGCAAAGCTTACAGACTTTTCAACATTTCTGATAACCATAGCTACGTCATTCATTGCATATGTTGACGGTGACGTCAGCCTACATGTGACATAATTGATTATGACGCCAACACTTGAGTGACAGGTTGGATAACGTATACCCTCTTTCCATAAGAGAATCGGTGCATTGCGATGAGGTCTACATGCGTCTGGCAGGGCACAGCTAACTATCTGAATTCTCTTGCGAAAATATGTGGTCACTTATTACAAGTGGTCCATGTTGTGTGGACCTCACATTACTATGTGGTATTGGCCGTTTAATGGTCAAATTTGTTCATGACTATTTCAAAGGTGGGATCCATTTCTAGCTAATCTCTCCCTGTTCTCTCGGCGTGTTGGAATCAATTTATATACTTTGATTCACGACTTCCCATACTCCCAATTTCAAGGTAACTATACAAGTAAGGTGTTGAATATCCTGAACCTAATTTGACTGGGTGCTTTTGCTGCCTATGGCCGTAACAGTCCCCAGTCAAATAAATTTCAAAATATTCAACAGAATGTTGATTAAAAAGTAAAAACATAAAATTTGTACACTTGACGGACTATTCAATATTCACGATGGAGCTAGAGACGTCATTCACTACGCATTTTGACTATGACGCATGTGAAGCTTTTATAGGACGTAATTGATAATGGTAAAGACAAACAACGCCCAGGAAAATTAGTTTCAAATTTTCAACAGAATGTTGATTATATAGTAAGGTTATACAATTCGTGCAATGCCCGTCACATTAGTATCAAAATATGCAAGGGAATGTTGAATATTGTCTCTGTATGTCCACATGTTGGATTTGTCAATAAAGATTGTTTGCTTGCTTGATTGCTTGCTTGCTTGCTCGGTTGGTAGGTAGGTATAGGTAGGTATGTATGCTGAGGTTTTTTTAACCCACTGGCAACGCGATGACTTCAATTTCTGTGCTAACCCCGCCTACGGAGTTCACCCGTTAGTTTACTTTGTTGATCATATCCCTGGCCGGGGATCGAACCGGCATCCTGCAATTCCGCTGGACGACCACAGCAAGACAAGAAGCTTGGTTTAGCGAACTAGCTTTCACATGTCGGATATACTGATACACTGGCGAATTCATATGAGACTATCTTTTGGATGCACACCGTATGGTGTATGTTATGCCCTCACCCGGTCGCCATCGTGACACTGGCAGTAGTTGATTGATTGATTGATTGATTGATTGATTGATTGATTGATTGATTGATTGATTGATTGATTGATTGATTGATTGATTAAATCCCGGGGATTAAATCGTAAAGACTTAAAATTCCTACACTTGATGGACTATTCAATGCTCCTGATGAAGCTATTTACATCATTCATTACGTATTTTGATTGGGACGTCATCCTACATATGACGTAAATAATTATGACATCATATGCTTGGGTGACAGATCAGATCCATCCATTTTCATAGAGATATCCTATGCCCATTTGCAGACCAAGAGACCATTGTTTTTTGTCAGTTTACCATTGGAATGATAGGCTCAGCTATCGAGCCAGTCATTCCAGTGGTAAACTTTAAAAAAATGTCTACCTGTTAGATGTAAATGGTAGTTTCTCAAGATTACTACAAAAGCCATTTTGGCCAGTTTGATCGGGACGCGTGTTGAAGTTGAGATTAAGAGATGTCCGTGGGTACAGTGGGATAGATCACAACACAATTTTATTTCTGATGCAAATGTACAGTCAGCAATTAGCAAAGGCCACCAGCGGTAGGTACAACTAACCTCAATAGTGAAGGTATGCGTTTAATGCGCACGAGAGATCTAGACAATATATCCTAAATTTCCGATTCCAATCTAAATAGAGGCGATATATATATATGTATCGCTCTCGTTAGCGGTAGGAGATCTGGCGAGAACGTGAATGACCACAATCCCTTGCGCAAAATGGCAGCGCCTATAGGCAATGGTCCTTTCTAGTTTTAGCTATGCCCCGCTCACCTCTAGCTAAGCTCCACCCACACTTCACAGAGTTGGGATCGATCGATCCCCGCGAATGCCCTGGCTATCAATTTCATGAAATCTATACCGGTAAGCCGTTGCATATTTTGTAACTAATTTGACTGGGTGTTGTTGCTGCCTATGGCAGCAACAGCGCCCTGTCAAATTAGTTTTAAAATATTTTAACAGAATATGTATTAAATAGTAGACATGCAATTCTTACAACAACTCATAGTCCGTCTTCAATGGACTTTTCCAATTTTATCCTTCGATTATATGACGTGCATGATGACATCATAATCATTACGTCATAAATGATTCTATGCGTCCCATCTTTAACTCTTAATCGTCCAGCACGTTGTAAGAATTGTCTGTCTGCTATTTAATAAACATGCTGATTAATATTTTGAAACTAATTTGATTGGGCGCTGTTGCTGCCGTAAGCAGCAACAGCACCCAGTCAAATTGGTTTCAAACTATTTAACAGCTTATCTGTATAGTTTTCTGGAAACTGATAGGCAGGTATTTCAGGGATCTATTGAACCCAACACGAGCGAGGTGTGGAGGAGCTTAGCTAGAGGTGGGCGGGGCCTGGCTGAAACGGGAAAGGCCCATTATGTGTTCGCGACGTGCATGCCTAAGTCAGTCATGACGACATAATGACGTCATTGATGTCATTCTACACGTCACGTAGTTGATTACGACGTCATGTGATAGATGGATAATGTGAAAAGGTTCATTTAGACACAACCAAGTGAATGCGTATCGCTGAGCGGCCACGGGAAGAGATGATAAGCCTACACGCCCATCCATCGTAGTCATCGTGATTTATATACATACTTTGAACCATGACTTCCCAGAATCCTCTTTTCACGGTAACTATGGACGTGAGCTGTTGAATAGTTTGGAACTAATTTAACTGGGTGCTGCTGTTTGTTAAATAGTAAAGCTCTTCAATTCATACAGCTGAAAGACTTTTCAATACCTACACCAGTCATTACGTATTTTGACTGTGACGTCACCCTACCGGGAACTAATAGAGTACAACGGCAAGGCTCTACGCTATCTGACCGCTCTTGATAAATTATGTGCTCACGTATTACACGTGATTCGCCTGCTTAGGCTACGTTATACAGCTCATAAATAAATTAATATACTTACAAAACATAAACAGGAGATGTACCATCGAGTCGGCTGTTTTGCAGTACAGCTCATACATGTAAATAAGTCACTATATTTGCAGAGAAAAGCAGAAATTCTACCTTGTTTTGAAAACGTGGTAATTTATTTTAGGTCTTCTATACCAAACGGCGTCATGCTCGCGGAAACTGGAAGATAAAAAAATAGCTTTAGCCATTATTTTGGTGATTTCAAAAGCCAGACCTAGTTGTTTCACGGTCAGTACAAGAAAGATTTGTGTAGATTATGTAACCAATAATGTTGTCTACATGTGTGCAGCAACGGTTCGCGGCAGCAGTTTCCATAAATGAATAGAAGTTTTCATATAGTTATCATATGTACATAAATGTGTGGAATTTCAGAGATGTATGCGTTAGGTTTTAAAGCATTTCTGTAATTCATACCGCCTCTCCGTATTACCGTATTTCCCCTATTTATTTTTGCCGTATTTTTGTAGTTCCGTAGTTTGCATGCTATTTGCAGAATTTCTATTACAATTAACAAAAAAAGAATTTACTGACTTTTGGTGGAAATATACATAGCTGATTGTCCGCGTCAGATGTCAGTCAGTCAGTGAAGATCCAGCGGTCGAGACAACTATCCCATTCCCCCATAGTGATTAGTGAGCGTATACGTATGAGCGATCTAGCCAATTATATATATATCCTAAATCTATGGTTCCAATCTAAAAATAGTTGCGCGCTCTATCTATCTTTCTAATTGGCTGTTGGAGACTACAATCCCTTGCGCAAAATGTCCGCGCCTATACGCAATTCTAGACACAACCCGAATATAAGCGTAGCCGTGAGCGGCCACGCAAAAATCCACGATCTAGGTCACGTGTTCAACAGTTTCATAACAAAGTACACATTTTTGGCTATAAGACCGGAATGCTAACATATAGAATCACCAAATTGGGCACTTTCCTTCATACTGTCCACACAGTTGCGGTTTGATAAGGTGTTGGTGGTGAATGTGTCGTGGTGGCGGTGGTGGTAGTGTGACGACAACAACAATCAGCGACAAGGATCAGCGACTTTTAGCGGCCGGAAGGAATGGCACATAAATTCTTTTTTTTAACATTTTTCACATATCACATTCACCGTTGAAATTAGCGTATCGATTTGTGTCTTGAACATGTTTTCCAGTCTAATTAGTTTGAAAATATTCAATAAAGTATTCATTACATTATAAATAATTTGCCTGTTAACAAGTTGGTGCTCGCTTGCTCGCTCGTACGCAGGCCCACACACACGTACTCGCACGAACAAAGGTTAACAAATCCACGATCTAGGTCACGTGTTCACCAGTTTCATAACAAAGTACACATTTTTGGCTATAAGACCGGAATGCTAACATATAGAATCGCCAAATTGGGAACATCCCTTCATGTTGTTCACACAGTTGCGGTTTGATAAGGTGTTGGTGGTGGTGGTGTTGTTGTTGTTGGTGGTGGTAGTGGTGGTGGTGGTGGTGGTGGTGGTGGTAGTGGTGGGGCTGGTTGTGGCGATGGTGGTGGTGGTGGTGGTGGTGGTGTGACGCCGACGACAATCAGCTACAACCACTTTTGGCGTCCGGAAGGAATGGCACATAAATTCTTTTCTTCAACATATTTCACATAACACACCCACCGTTGAAATTAGAGTTTCGATTTGTTGTCTTGAACATGTTTTCCAGTCTAATTAGTTTGAAAATATTCAATAAAGTATTCCTAATTTGCCTATTAACAAGTTCGTGCCATGACATTACATGAGTGCCTGATGCTTGACGGCTCCTGGTACTGAGAAGTATAATGATTTCTAACTAGGGCGCATTCTCTAGCATTCGAAGAACATCATTCTGTTTACCGAGTACAGCCAGCCATCTACCATTTTACATGGGTCCATCGCAAGTGCAACCATCTGATGAATGAATGCGGATGTACTTCTTCTAGAGCTGGCTATTGCTTTATGAAAGCCACTCCATTAATGGCAGTTTCTGCATCCACACGCTATATCAGGCATCCACGGTCATTTATGTTTCTATCATATATCAGCTGAGCAGACATAATCCCTCATTAGATGCATTAGATAGATGCAAATTGCAATGGCATCTACGTTGCACATATGCCCTTAATCCTATTCAAGACAAGTATTTAACCCCCATCTACTGCGCAGAGATGTACGGCGTATTACAGCGTCTACTCTTTGCACATCCATATACAACATTTAGTATGGACACCATGGAGTTCTTCCACATTAATCTCTTGTAATTCTACCCATTTCGGCATGGGTGTCATCTTGCTACCACTGTCATATATTGTTTTACAGGGTGCCCGTGATTTCATAGCAATCGAATGTTTCTGCATGCGTATACCTTGGTTATACTGCGTGTCTCCCGGTCTACAACCCCCAACGAAGTCCGGAACGTCAACATGCGTCAATAGTAAATACTGCGATTACAGTTTCCAAAGGCTCCACATAACTACCTCAACATATGCCCCAGACACTACGTCCACATAGACACCAGGCCCTATGTCCACATAGACCTCTGGTACTACGTACACATAGAGCTCTGGTACTGCTTCCACATAGACCTCTGGTGCCACAGCCACATAGAGCTATGGCACTACGTCCACATAGACCTCTGGTACTACCTCCACATAGACCTCTGCTCCCCACGTCCACATAGAGCTATGGTACTACGTCCACATAGAGCTCTGGTACTGCCTCCACATAGACCTCTGGTACCACGTCCACATAGGGATATTGCACTACGTCCACATAGACCTCTGGTACTACGTCCACATAGACCTCTGGTACCACGTCCACATAGAGCTATGGTACTACGTCCACATAGACCTCTGGTACTACCTTCACATAGACCTCTGGTACCACGTCCACATAGAGCTCTGGTGCTACACCCACGTAGACCTCTGGCACTACCTCCACATAGGCCGTGGGTACTCCGTCAACATATGCCCTTGATTCCGCATCCACATATGACACTGGCGTCTACATACAGCTCTGGCACTGCGTCCACATAGGCCTCTGGTACAGCGGCGACGTATGCGACTAGTATACTGATAAACCGACACACATCTACCAGGAACATATACCCAGACCAAGGACGATGGGCATCATATTGGACGACTCATGAACCAATGCCAGGTAAATGCCTACTTGGTCTAGCCAAAGCAGAAAGAACATGTCAAAGTGCATTGGCCCGCTCGGCCTCCTAGAAGTAATTGTATACTCATAACATTCGAAAGCCTCGATGAGACGTGCTTATGTAAATGGAACCTGGGACATAGGAGTAAAGAACACTGTTAACCATATGGCTATTACCTCGTGTACGCCATGACATGGTGTGGACGAGTGTTTAGCTTGAGCACGGCTTTATGAATTCTTCAATAGTCAATATTATGCAATTAGTCATCAGCAGAGGGTAGCGCTAATGTAGATTACTCATTTAATCTTGCCATTTCGTAATGTATATAGAAACCTCGAGAAGCCCCGGGAAATCGATACAGACATTATTCAGCGTCATGTTATGAGCAATCTGATGCGTAGTCCTGAGGCTAATGGCTGCAGCTATTGTTATTAGTCGACGTTAATACTTTGTTTATCGTTTGAGATCCACGCGGCAGGCCACTACTCATCTCTGCTTAGGAATTATTGAATCATCCCTCGTTAGATGACATGATTGGCAATATACACGACGAGCGTCTGGACAACGTAATTTATCATATAGCCTCGTCGTATATATGAAACGTACCACCACCCCATCCGTCCATTGGTTAACTGCAAAGTGGCAAAAATAAATAGTACCCCCATTCGTCTTTCTATTTCTCACTCCCTCCCTCTCCACCCCCTCACCTCCACCCCTCACTCCGCATCCCTCCTTCTCTCTCTTTCGCCCTCTCTCTCCCTCCCCCAGTCCCCCTCCCTTCCCGAATCTCTCTCTCTCTCTCTCTCTCTCTCTCTCTCTCTCTCTCTCTCTCTCTCTCTCTCTCTCTCTCTCTCTCTCTGGAGATATCTTGTGGACAAAAAGACAAATGGACAGAGCGACGGCACTAACAGCAGCACCAATACCGGCCTTGGCGGCGTGAATAACTAGCGGTTTACAATATAGAAAGCACTATGATGAATATATTGAAACTAATTTGACTGTTTTTATCTAAGATAGCATCATTTCACAGTCACATTAGTTGCACCATACGGAGTTCGGCTGAAGTGAAATTGAGATACTCGCTCCGATGACTTGGAGTAATTGTTCGGCATCGGAACAACGATATATCTGTTTATGCATTTCCGTCATAATACAATAACCCGAATGTTGGTTTTGTTCTGGTGCATCTTTCAATTTGCTTTTCTTAGTCGATTCCATAAACGCGTGCCAGTTTAATAAGAGCGTGATGAATCTGTCTTGCAAATGGTCGGGAGCCTATCATTACGTCCCACCCTTGAGAATTCTAAGATTGAAATGGAATAATTATGCAACCTATATACCATGCACCCTCAGCATATTGTGCACTCCATATGTTCCGTAGCATACCGTCAGACCGTCACAGTGTTCCAATGAACCCTTCAAGTTTTGCTAAGCCCCACCCTCTTCTAGCTAAGCTCCACCGACACACCTCGCTCGTGTTGCGATCGAACTGAACTCCATCACTATCAATTTCCAGACAACTTTACAGATAAGCTGTTAAATATTTTGAAACTAATTTGAATGGATGCTGTTGCTGCCTATGACAGCAACAGCGTCCAGTCAAATTAGTTTCGAAATATTCAACAGAATCTTTATTAAATAGTAAAGACATACAATTCGTACAACAACGCATAGTCTGTCTTCAATTATCCGTTCGCGACGTACTTATCTACGTCACCCATGATGCCATTGATTATGATGTCATTATGCGCGTCACGTAGTTAATTATGACGTCATATCATGGATGGATAGAGTGGAAATGACGATTCCTTGAAAAATACAGACTGCGTGTATATATCCCCGTGCTCGAGCGTGTCGGGCGCGGGTTCAGTTTTTATATATAGAGAGGAAATTAATTAACTAAAACAAATAACTGTACATGTCAAATGCTATAGCAGATTTGCCTCGTCGTGGTAGAGTCGCTACTGTGATTCTCACCAACGTGATATCAGAAAAGTACACATTTTGCCATTAGGAACTCTTGGGAAGATGAGCTGACATCCGTCCAAACTACTTTGGTTATGCGCCAAGCATATGCCTATTGGCCCAGAATTACCAGTCACATCGATTCAATGGGGTGTGATTGGGGGAATATAACACCGGCTAAATATATTGTAAACACATAATTGAAAGTCGTTGCTACAACGTCAGTATGCTTTTCTCAATTAAATTAGTTCTAGAATAAACGCCAGACGCTTAGCTATAACAAGGTGTCCGCATCAGTTATGGAACTAATGCAATTCTGGAGCCACTTGCTACATTGAGACGCTGAACTAAACGGTAAAATTGATTTTCTAGTGGTGGACGAAGGAGTGGTTTGGAGGAGTGCTTTGACCCCGAAGGCTTTGTGACTATAAAGATGGATTGTGTCGCTGTACTGAGCCAACTCATATTGCAAACACGGCCCCTACTGGTTTTCTCACGGTTATTAAGTCGGGGGCAATAGTAAGGATGGTGGAATACACTTTTGCTATTTTTGAATGGCAGATTGCTGACTGCTTGTTCATCAAGAAATGGACTACAGCTTTTTTCTCATTTCTGAGAGTGACACTTCTTCGTGCAGATAGTGGCGTTGAGCCGGTAAGCATGCGCAGAAATAGGAAATTTTCAAAGTAAATCCTAATGAAAATGTCACAGAATTGCGAATGATCAGCATAAAATACGAGTTGGTTTACTTTTCCTGTGCGATAGCTTTATTGATAGCGATGTGATATTGTGAAAACTTGAATGGGAGGTAGGCTTCCTGCTCCTGAATAATGGAACATGGTTTACCTTCATATCGACACAATACGACAATTTAATTTCAGGTTAATACATGATAAAATCGGACTGATGTTTTCGGATAGAGTTGGTGGTCAAATGGCAGCGGTCGTGATGAGTGTGCGGGTGGACCGCGGATAAGCCTACTCTCAATGAATGGATCCGATATGTCACTCCAGTTGCTGACGTCATAGATCCTAAGAAAGCGGGAAATGTCAGACAGCAAGTATCTGGATTTTATGTCTTTTATGAATTTATAATCTAATGAACATTTGTTGAATATTGTGAAGTTACTTTGACTGGAAGCTAATGCTGACATATGGATAAGGCTGCGACAGCTCACAATCAAATTAGTTTCAAAATAACCAATAGCATACCTGCATAGTTGTCATGAATATTCTGAGAATTCATTGCTCAAGGTGTTAAGATCGATTCAATTGCGAATAATATTAGGGCCTGTCATAACTAGAAATAGTTCCATATGTTCAACCATTGGATGATTAATTCCTGTACAACGCATTAAACCACAGATCGGTCAGTTGCACATACGGGGTTTTCCGGTCTGCTAGCATCATCGCCGCGCTTCCAGTCGTGTAGCTATTTAATTTTGGAGTACAATGCACATTCAACATAAAACACCCATTGATCAGCAAGTGGGGATCCACTTCTAGCTAGGACCCACCCACCTATAACTATGCTCCGTTCGCCTTTTGCAGGTGTTCGGAATTCTCAGAATTCCAAATTCAGGATAAGTATACATGTAAGCTTTTGACCATTTTAAAACTAATTTGACCGGATGCTGTTGCTGCCTATGTTCAACAGACTGCTTATCAAATATGGTAAATTCATCAAAGACATTCAATTCCTACACTTGACAGACACTTCTAGATTCCTGACGGATTATTCTCTGTTAGTTATGGTCGTGACACCAGCATACATGTGACGTAATTGATCATGACCTCATGTACTTACAGATCTATTCCATTTGTGGCCCCACGTTTACGATTCCGCCCACCTAGTCCGCGTTAGTGTGGGTTAAAATCAATTGCTGGCAATGATTGATGGCGTTTAAAAAGAATTCAATGGGTCATGGGATCGTTCACCTGTATACAAATTAACTCGATTGAATAAGTACATGTAATTATTGAAATAGAGAATCATTTGCTATGCAAAATATATGGAAAATCTACTGTTGCGGTTCTAAGGTTTTGGTAATTCTACCGATCGACACGTTTATAGTAATCTGTCATTATTATTCATTCCGTTAAATCTCCATGGCTTTTTGCAGCCCGTGACTCTCACTTCTGCGCTGTGGTCGGGGTGAAGGGTAAGCTGTGGAGATGGCCAAACTAGTAAATGAAAATGAGATTCGGACACGAATTGCTGAGCTGAAATACGTGACGTTAGTTGGGTCGGATCGGCGGACTAGTTCTCCAGATATAGCGGATCTCTCCACAAAGAATGATTACGTGCCAGGTTATGTTCATTAAATGTTAAAAGCGTCGTGTTCGGTATTGATTCTTTGTGAAAGAGCGACTATATGGGCTCAAACAAACTGACAGGCGGCAACGTAGAGTATGCCGTCTAAAATGACACATCGACAAAACGAGACCGGAAGACTGATTGACAAGCCAGCCAATTCATCTGAATGCGATTTAAGCGGAAACGGCGTGGGTCGACAATGTAAAGGGTGCTTTCAAGTGGGATACGCGATATCCGATCAAATGTACTAATTATGAAATGCGTGAAATCTCCCATATTCTTGGCATTAAAGAGCAATAAGTATGGGATTTGTTCAACACATTTAGTGTTAATCATCAATGATTATTGCGTGGCTCTTTGCAAAGTAGTAACTGGTGTCGAGTTTCGGCATGACGTTGCTGCAAGCCGTTGCCATATTCGACATCAACGGTTTGCACCAACAGCATGTTCGCATGGTTAGCAGTACGTGCTCTGGCTAAGAGGGATGGGAATTTTGTTGAGCAACATGCAGGTTAATAATGACGAGAGATGCCGAGAGTCGTTGGAAAGTAGTAAAATAACTGCTTCTTTTGAGATGTGCAAAGACAAATCAGGTATACTTACAATCGGCGAATTACGTTTGGAAAATGGTGCATGTCAGCATATCACGTATGCACAAAATCATGCATGGATACATTCAGTCGCACGTCTGTAAAAAGACCCGTGTGCGTATCATCCGTTATGGTGATGGATAATTTGGGAGTTTATTGCCGTTGAATAAGTCCGGTATATTTCGGCAAAGTTCGGTCCTGGATATTGCTCTATTTAGTATGACACCGTACGGCCTGTGCAGTGTTGCAGTCTTCCCAATAATATCTGGTAGTCATTTTAGAAGTGACGACAGACAGTGATACTGCTGAGCAAATTCATGTTCACCCTCTTGTGCCGAGGAACTCTTAAAGGGTGTTTAAATGAAACGTTATTTTGTTTCTTTCAAATACGTTGTTTTGCCCTCCATCCAACACCGATATCACCTAATGATAACTGCCATTAAGATAACGACCATACTGTGTAGAATAACTGATTAATGTGCTTTGTCCACTACGTTGAGAGAATAATTTATGGCTACCAAGCGAACGTGTTTAGCGTTTGCATTTAGTATGTAGTTCTACCAAGGTTGCGATGAGGAAGTCGATATGTTTCCCTGGTAGTTTATAATGAACATGGCCACAGGCTAGTCTCCGGCTAGAACACGTTCCAGGAGCGGACTTGACAGCGGGCAATTTCCTAGTTATCCGCCAATAATAATTGTACCACTGTACACTCAAGGACCGGTAGTCTATTGTGGAAATAATCTACTGCAACTACCTATAGACACATATACATAGAAGGTAGCAATCACACGTCGAATGCATTTATTGACACACACCGTCACCTATATTTGAGAATGCGCGTCTTTACTCCCGCGACTATATCTGTACAAGGGACGTTAACAGAATGCATAAGGAATGATTTATCTAGCTCCGTCATGAGCATTGAATAGTCTGCCAGGTGTACGAATTGTATGTCTCTGATGGATTTACAATTTAATAAACATCGAAGCATTGAAACTAATTTCACCGGGCCCTGTTGCTGCCACCTGCCAAAATAGTTAACAGCTTACCTGTATACTTACCTTTAAGATGGGATTCTGAGAATTGTATCATATATAACTCGATCCCAACAGATATGTGTAAATACCTAGGCAACATCTCCATGACTTTCATTTGCTTTTGCGACAAATGACTAGGGGTTTCAGATGGTTTGCCAAAAAACAGCAATCTTAAGGAATCACCATTATTTGGCACGTTATTCTTGTGATTCTATATTGTTACTGTTATATGTTCGGGACTGATTTGAAGGGATGAATACGATCTGTTGCTCAAGTAAATGACGTCACACTCAATTACGGCACATATAGGTTAACACCACAATCATAATTGACAAAAAATACTCCACCCTGAAGCTGTAATAGTCCCTTGAGTGTACAAATTGTATGTCGTTGATGGATTTACTATTAATAAACATAGTGTTGCATATTTTTAATCTAATTTGATTGTGTGCTGTTGCTGCCATACTGTCAAATTGGTTTCAAAATATGCATCAGCTTACCTGTATAGATACCTTGAATTTGGATTCAGGGTTCAAAGTACATTACTCGATCTCAAAACGCACAAATCTGTGTGGTGGTGGAAAGTAGAAATGGGAAGGGTATTGTTATAAACGGACTACTCTATTTAGCAATTACATGACCTTTACTACCGCAGTGGTAGTGTAGGATTGAAAGCCACATAGTGATAGAAGTGATTTCAAGAGTTTATAGTTTTCGTCGTGACGTCCTGATCGCTGAATTGCGTACGCCGCCTTCCGATGAGATGCCATATCTAATTAATTCTCCAGATGTACTGTTTATATCTTAGTCATGTACGCGTATTCGGACGAATAATGGAGTATGTGCTATGGCATCAACCAATCAGAGAGCATGCCGTATATATACACGAACAGATTGCCTCACAAATGGGTGATTATCCATCAATGATATGACGTCATAGTCATCTACGTAACGTGTAGAATGGCGTCATAATTAATTCCATCATGCTTGACTCGATTTAGTCCGTCTTAAACACTTAATAGGCTGGCAAGGTTGTACGCATTGTATGTCTTTACTATTTGATAGGCATGCCGTTGAATATTTTGAATCAAATTTGACTGGGCGCTGTTAGGAAGCAGCAGCACCCAGTCAAATTAGTTTCAAGATATCCATCAGCTTACCTGCATATTTATCTGGAAATTGAGCTAAGCTAGAGATGGATAAAACTGGGTTGCTTCATTGTTCGCATTTGGATTATGAAGTATGACTTTCGTTGAAACAACAGAGGGATCCATTTCTAGTTATGCCCCGCCCATTTGTAGGTAGACTCCGTCCGAATGCTTTGCGCGTGTTGGAATCGATTTATATACTTGACTAGTGAATTCCCAGAATCTCAATTTCCAGGTCATTATTCTAAGCTGTTGAATATTTTGAAATTAATTTGGCTGGATGCCGTAGCTGCCTATAGCACCAACAGTACCCATTCAAATTAGTTTCAGGGTATTTAACAGAACGTGTATTACATAGTAAAGACATACAATTCGTACACGTGACAGATTATTCAATGTTCTCGACAACAATAGATACGCCATTCATGACGTATTTTGATTGTGACGTCATTCTACACGTGACGTGATTAATTATCACGGCATATACTTGAGTGACGGATCTGATACATCTATTTAGATTCCCACTCGTGTCTTTTTTTTAAATTCCTACACATGTGATTCAGTGATTGTAATGCCATAATGGTTTGCGTCCAAAACAGCAACACTAGAAATTATTTCGAGGATAATGACGTAATTTTGGATTTGCCAATCCGCCACCATACTAATGGTATCCGTTATACAGAGACCAACAAGTACGGCTTTCTATCATTCTGCACCAGTCTTAGTTTGTAGCTATTACACAAATGCAGTTGCACGCATTCAGGTGTATATATACGTACTGAAACATTTTATACACGCAGTTAAATACATAGTTCTTTATTGAAAATAACTTTAATAGTTAAGAACGCCAAAAACACTTGTTACATATTTCTTACAGCTTTAACAATTAAAATAAATAGATCTACAGTACATTAATGAATATATTGAAAAGACAATGCAATACTTTGTATAAGTTATGATTCAGATATGAGTGTTCATGTAGGCCCTGCGCATCAGTTGTCATATTTATTGATTATTTATATCGGTCAATCGCATTTATATCAACGATTCCTAGCAATCGCTCTTAGTAGCCAATGACAATCATACATATTAGCATGCGTACGTGGAGGTCACTTGCATCAGGCATGCAGAACGCTCAATCAAATCAAGCACGGGTAGTGGCCACGCATATTAGCCCTGCATAACAATGACTCAAGTCAGTCCCTCTTAGCGGTCCCTCATGCCAGTCACGCATAGCCGCCATTCATTCCATCCACACGTAGCAGTCACTCATATGATACATGCATAGTAGCCACTCAAATCACCAACGCGTAATAGTCACTCATATCAGGCAGGCATAACTGCCACTCAAATCAGCCACGCACAGAGGTCACCCATATCAGACACTAATGGCAGTGCCTCAAGTCAGTCCAGCAGTTACGCATAGCGGCCATTCATTCTATCTACACTTAGCAGTCATATTAGACATGCATAAAAGTCACTCCAATCACCAACGCGTGGTAGTCACCCATATCAGACATGCATAATAGTCATCCATATCAACCACAGTTAGTTCCATCTGACTGGTCATTTGAATGTGTCAGTTATGTGTATGCCAGAGATTGCTATTTGCCATCCGCGTTGGTCACTCTACAAATTATGTCATATCAGTCATGTTTACCATTAACTCACGTCACTATTAATATCAATAATACATATTGATAATGAATATGTATCAATCATATCTGCCAGTCATATCGTCCAATCACATCATCCAATCATATCAGGGATTTAAATTGATTAGTCATATTGTTCATTTATCTCGGCGAGTCCTGGTTCTAAGATACGCTTACCTAATGCACATGCGTACTGAAAATACGACAACAAATTTAAATATATACATATTTATAAACATATAAACCGTCCCGAACATATAACAGTAACAATATAGAATCACCTACAGCGACTTGTGATTGCATTGCGCACAATTAAGAGATTTTCGGAAAGAACTGCGACAATAGCTTGTGCTTGTTCACTCCCAAGGAAAATACAGCACATTTCCATTGATACAGTGTTCATTTTACAATGGATCCTCCTAGAAGTTGTTGGTTTAGAAAATAGCAGCAATATGTAGCAGCAATATATTATTACCTTCAAAATATGCACCAACCATTTCGACCTTCAAAGAGTTCCTACAATGGACCTTTCCAGTTTTATTTATGCTCCGCCCATCTCTAGCTAAGCCGCAACCACAACTGGCCCGTGTTGGGATCGATCGATCCCTGAGCTCCCAGACTATCAATTTTCAGACAACTATACCTATGGTAGAAACAGCGCCAGGTCAAATTAGTTTCAAAGTATTTAACAGCATGTTTATTAAATAGCAAAGACATACAATTCGCATAACGTGTCGGACTAGTACGCGTTTAAGAAGGACTAAATCAAGTCATTCATGACGTAATGATTATGACGTCATTCTACACGCCACGTAGTTGATTATGACGTCAAATGATTGATGGATAAACCGGAAAGGTCCATTACAACATCGGTACAATTATCTACACCAGTACAAGTTAATGCATCTTATTAACTGAAATCACGGAAACTGATGCAAGACACCGAATCTGGCGCAGAAGATAGAATAGTTCTACGGTGGACGTTGCAACACTGCATGGACGATGGGTGGATACCGGTCAACATCTAGATGGACTAGTTAATATTGATTCTGGACACGGCAAAATCATGTGTACACACTGGAAATTCGGAATCATTTGGGAAATGTTGGCCTATTGACTTTCATGGCACAATATTACACACTATGTCAACAATAGCGTTGTCACATAAACACATTAAATGGTCATTCCCCAGTGTTAGCTATGCCCCGCCAACGCCTAGATAGCTCCACCCCACCCCGACTTCACCGTGTTGGGATCGATCGACTGGCGCCAATATATACGTCACGAACGCATACTTGAATAGGGACTATACGTTGTTGTACGAATTGTATAGCTTTACTATTTAATGAAGAGTATGTTGATTATTTTAAAACTAATTTGACTGGGCGCTGTTTAGTTTCAACATATTTATCAGCTTATCTATATAGTTTTCTAGAAATTGATAGGCAGATAGTTCAGGGATCGATCGATCGATCCCAACACGAGCGAGATGTGGGTGGAGCTTAGTTAGAGGTAGGCGGGGCTTTGCAAAAACTGTAAAGGTCCATTGGCGTAAGTGTAGCACTATAAATAAATTGTGAGTAATCAGTATTTACTCCGCTCCTATACCACCAAACTAACCTTTGACTATCCGATGTCATGAACAAGGGGCACATTTCATGTCTACATCCTTATGGTTGCAGTCAGCCAGTCACCGTGTCATTTCATGTCATTCTGTGCCAGAAGCACGTGCAAATATAGTCACGTATTTCGCAATATGACTTGTACATCAAGACTTAGTTAATTTCCTCCTCCCACCGACGACTCATTCAGGGAGTATGTGGCCCGTACCCACGTTATATTTGCTGTGTATGAACAATACACATGCACTAGAAAGAGATCCACTGACTCTTAATCAAAGTGTGCATGGTGGATCGCAGCACAATGCGTCTAATCACCGGGACTACAATCCAAGATGCTCACGTCAAGTAGATTTGGTGTTCAAATTAATACAATGATTTTGTGAAAGTGACTTATAAATCAGAGAACTGCGTTTGTGGCCGCTCTAACCTTGCACGCGCAATCTCCTGCTCATGCAAATGAGGCCAATACTATTTTATCGACAGTAATACGCAAGTGCACCACGCAGATTATGAGCATGCACCCTCAGATGAAGTACCTCTAATTAACAGCTAGTTACACATATGGAGGTTAGTTTGTAAAACGCATACATAGTTATGGTTTTGCATTTTGCCGTATTCAGATGTATCTAGTTGTCATTCTGATGTTTCTCCGATTTATGCAGTGTCTACTGCTACCATTGTTCAGCTATATTTTAGTAATTTTTCTAGCTCATCCAGTTTAGGAGATATAGAGGTTTCTGTTATTAGCTTAGCTGATTTTCTGGTTCAGTGAAGGCCATCTTGGAATTCTCAAATTTCTCAAGTATGGCGAAGTTTCGCTCACCTGGATATAAGTATTTACATCCAAAAGATTAAACCATCAGCAGAGAAAGAACTGAATCTGATAATGGACATTTCTAGCTATACCCCGCCCACCTCTGGCTAAGCTCCGCCCACACCTCGGTCGTGTTTGGATCTACCGATCTCTGATCTTCCTGACTATCATTTTCCAGAAAGATATACAGGTAGGCTGTTGACTATTTTGAAAATAATTTGACTAGGCGCTGTTGATGCCTATGGCCTATTTAGTTTCAAAATATTCAACAGTATATGTATTAAATAGCACAGACATGCAATTCGTGCAATGTGTCGGACTATTAGGAGTTAAAGACGTTAAAATGTAAGGCATAGAATCATGACGTAATGATTATGACGTCATCCTACACGCCGCTTAGCTTATTATGACGTCACATGACGTCATTACTCTGGAAAGGTCCATCGTGGGTCACTTCTAATGATTATCAGCCTATGTTATACAGTTGACGGACTGCTTCATACCAGTTACTTCTGTTTCCAACCCGCAGCAGTAAACTGTGTGATATTCATTCTCGCTAATGTGCCTTAGGCCGAATCTATACAAGTTGAATTGGATACTGGTTAACGATTGATAATTATTAACGCTGAAGACATATAATGGCTGTATGAATGTAAGGTCAATGAAGATGCGTGGACTCATGCTATGACTCGCATATAACAATACATTAAAGGACTATGCTGTATTTCGTTTATCTAACTCACCAAACGATGTTTCTAATAATCGAACAACAATATTATTTAGCCAACCAATGATACGCCGAGAACAAACCGCCGACAACAAATCGCTTCCACGCGACGCAGATTCAGGAAATATCAAAATATTACGCCGTCCATGCGTTTTTTGAAAATATCTTCGCTGGACACCAAGTTATTGGTTTGATTGGCATTTATCGAGTCCCTGATTCCAGGTCCCATTCACACCATATCTAAGCTGGTTTTATTTCAGTCTATTATCCGTAACTTCCTCAGTTTTACACAGGTGCCCATTAATACTCCTTGGCGGAGAGAGGCCGGTCATCCACCCGATCGCCTGACCGCCGACCGGGATTTGACCCACGGCCGTCTGATTACCAGACGACCACGCTAGCACATCGGGCAGACGCATTGGAATAATTAATACGTTTTCACCTGCCCGATCGTCAGAAGAAAACTAGCCAATCAAATTAAAATATAGATTAGCGCCACTAATCCGGTGTATTAACATACCAAGCTCAGAGTGCGTTACAATGCACGCCCAGTGTTTAGATCTAATAGGCATATGTGCCTAATGCACGCGTCATGTCTGATCAACAATGCAGAATATGTTTGGTTTGACGTCATTTCTGCAGCAGCTGGATATGCGCTAATGATGATTGAAAGTTGATAAACGATGAGCTAGCAACAGACAATGAGAGTAGCGTAACTGCATCTGAACTATTCAAATCAATAGAGGGCCCATTTTAGATATGCACACCCCTCCCATTTCTAGCTAAGCTCCGCCCACTTTGTATGTCAGGATAATCTTTATTTGATTGTAAATTCATCAAAGACATATAATTCTGACGATTTGGTGACGGCGATTCCACTTTTGTGACGAAACTACGGCATGTGATTGTGACGTCAGCTAATACGTGATGTACTTGATTATGACGTCATACCCTTCAGCGTTAGACCGGATGCCGGCGTCGGATGCCCGCGTTCTGTTGCTTACAGACCACGTAGCTTTGTGGTCACGTATGTGCGTTTCTTGACAGATGCTCGGAAGATACGGGCGTTGAATATTCGACTTCCCGTCTTAACGAAACACTGCCTCGGCATCAAACGGTGTTTATGGATACTGATCACTATTTGGAGCACTCTGCCGAGTTGTGTGCTTAGACCTTGTGCGCTTAGACCGTGTGTGTATTAACGCGCCTGTAATGTTTAGCCTCTAAGCCTATTTAAGGCTATTTTGCATACTTTTACTGGGTTGCTGCACTGTTTCTATAGGCGAGGCTGCCTGCATCAACTGATATTTACCACACACAAAACATTATATCAAACTAATTTTGCTTTTCCTCTTCAAATATTCTATTCTTAACACGTTATTTATTTTGCTGCGTAATGAAAACGGCGATAGTAGATGCATGAACCGGTGAAAAATATTTCTCTCCGTAGTCCGTATTGGGCAACGTGCTACGGAATGGCGTCTCTGATTTAGATCTCTTATAGCGTGACAGTTTTACAATTAAATGCAAATAGAGGGATCCTATCTGTCACTTAGGTGGCTGACGTCATAATCAATTACGTCACTAGTTAGCTGACTTCGCAATCACGATGACGTATTATAACTCCGTCAAGAAAAAAATTCAAGTGTACGAATTGTATGTCTCTCAGGGACTTATATTTTAATAAACTGTTGAAATTTTGAAACTAATTTGACTGGAATCTGACAAAGGCAGCACCAACTCTCCAGTCAATTCAGCTTCCAATCATTTAACAACTTTTTTGTGTGGTTATCCTAAAAGTTAGATTCTGGGAATTCAGGTTTCAAAGTTTTACCTCGATTCAAACACAAGTAAAAAGTGAGTGGCGCTTAGATCAAAAGGAGCGGAGCATAGCTAGAACTATATCCATCTATAAAAGTACGAATGTAGTGTGAGCCGCGAATTGTACTTGTAGTGTGTTCTATTGTCGTGAAAGGTGCCTGCTATTTCAATGCCATAACTATAATATTGGAGTGGTTTCTTTAATACGTCAACGGAGATATCAGATTTGTCACTCAAGCATATGGCGTCATAATCAATGGTCCATTCCAGCCTAGCTCTCCGTCATATGACGTCATAATCAACTGACGCAGATAAGTGCGTCACGAACACTTAATTGAAGACGGTCTAAACGTTGTTGTACGAATTGTATGTTTTTACTATTTACTACCATAGGCATCAGCAGCACCTAGTCAAATTATTTTCAAAATATGCAACAGCTTACTTGTACAGTTTTCTTGAAATTGATAGTAAGAGAGTTCATTCAGGGACCGCTCGATCCCAACAGCTAGAGATGGGCGGGGCATAGCTAAAACTGGAAAGGTCCATTACGTCACATGTAGGTTGATACCACAATCAAAATGCGCAATGACTGACGTATTTATCTCCGTCAGGAACATTTAATAGTCCGTCAAGTGTGCGAATTGCAAGTCCTTACTATTTAATAAACAGTCTGTTGAAAATTTAGAAACTAATTTGACTGGGCGCGTTTGCGGCCATAGGCAGCATCAGCGCCCATTCAAATTAGTTTCAAAATATTCAACAGTTTATCTGTATAGCCACCTTGCTATTTGGGATTCTGGGAATTCACGATTGAGCCCAACGCGGACAAGGCCTGGCCTCGAGGCGTGGGTGTGGGCGAGTCAGAAATGGGCGAGTCAGAGCTAGAAATGGGCAGCACATAGCTAGAAATGGGTGGGTCATAGCTAGAAATGAATCCCGTTATAGTGAATGGTCCATGTCGCCAATCTGCTCTGGGGCATATACGTAGAGATAGTTCAAAGTCTTATCTATTATTAATAAGGCGCAAAACTTACCTAACCTATATAGCAGCAACAGCGCCCAGTCAAATTAGTTTGAGAATAGTCAACATATTGTTTATTAAATAGCAAATCCGTCAAAGATCAACAGCCCGTACACTTTAGGGGTATTTAAAGGTCCATGCCGGAGTTAGATACGTCATTCCTTATGCATTTTGATTATGATGACAGTCTGGATGTGACGTAAATAAGTATGATGTCATAGACATGGTGGCAGATTGGATCTCTCCATTAGAGTTGATACGGAGAATTGAATCCGAAAAGCTGTTCCCACATGGCGCGCGCACTTATTCCCGCTTAGGAGCTACGCGTTTACTACATGCATTTTATTGTTAAAGGATTTCGTCCACGCTAGTGGATATTTCGATGGTTTTGCCAATATGATTTCACATCGGACGCAGCCACAATTTGGATCCAAGCATATGATTTATGAACTTGAAACCTAATGCGATTTTCATATGGAAATTGTCTAAACATTTATATTTTACGCATCGCGACTTCGGAATTTTTACATTTTCGAACATATTCCACGATAACGAGGGTGACGTCCTTAGCAATAACGCATGTCTTTGCAGATTCATGACGGAAATATCTAGACTTATTTACAGATATTTGCTCGCGAGAAATATGATCTTCATTCCCGTGTGTGTCAACTAAAAGTCAAGCCGGCAAAAACCCGCATCTTGATGAATGTTCATTTACATGCCAAGACAATTTTTGAAGATTCCCTACTGGATTTTTGTGGAAGATTTTCCAAATTGTCTTCTGGCTTGCAAATGTACAGTTATTAGGCAAAAAGTATTTTCCCTTTATCCTTTTAATTGTCAAGCCACCCAAGGCAGCTTCGTTAAAACGCTATTTTTCGTATGTTCCGGTTGTAAATTTACAAAATGCGTCTTCTCTTGGCCAGCAAATGGACATTCACTGTGCAAAAATGTTAATTCTCGAAAAAATCTTGTCCGGTAAATGGTTAAATAATATGAGTAGTATTGTATCGCTTTGAGAAGTTGTTGACGCAAGGAAGTTTAACATTGCATTGGATCTCGTGATCCATAATAAGCTATAGCTAGTATGGCAGGAGAAAACCACCACCCATTTGTTAACTCGTGACTGTTTGGTACGAACATGGCTACACATATACGAATTCGGTACCCTGGCGCAATGTTTACCTTCTTCGTGCGCGACCCTTCACTTAGCATACAAGCCATTATCAGCATTATCATTGACACGCGGAATATTTTTTTTTCTGATTCAGAGAAAAAGCTACAAATAATGGTTTGGCGCGTAGCCTTATGGGTAGGGGATGTGGACATTTTCTTTTCATTTTTATCCTTTTCTAGTTGATGTCACCAACATTTGCAGCCGGCGATAGATCGTGGCTGTATCCCAGTAGCCGCACACATGCTTGAATTTCTAGTTATTGTTATTATTATTATTATTATTATTATTATTATTATTATTATTATTTTTATTTTTATTATTAGGCACTAACTGCGTGACATGATTTGTAGGTACACCTTTCATATTTAAACTATTTGGTGTAATACATAACCTTGTTGCTAGATTAGAGTTCTGCGTTTTCCAAATCGTCACCATTACAAAGAGCTGACGTTGCATCGACCTTGTCCTCGTCAGACCTCAAAACAACCCTGGAAGAACTACCGCCCGTCGTAAATTCAAACGTCTCGGTATAGGTAGTTACTTCACGCGAATATTTCCTCTCATTGTGATTGTTAAATCGGGGGAATGAGCTCGTTTCGGCATACAGGGATCGGTTCGCCTCCACAGCTGACGTGCACCTGAAGGCCTTGGCAAAACTCTTACGAAAGTTGTCAGACAAGAAAGCATACAGAACTGGATTCAACATACTATTCGCGTAGCTTAAAACGGTTATGCCATTAAAAAGCATTATCTTCCATGGCGGAGGCATTTCTTTAGGTGGTGATAGCGTCAGGTCCACCTGGTGTATCCAATACGGTAGCCAGCACACAACGTATACCAGTATCACAGTTAGTACCATTCTTGTTACCTTCTTACGCGACTTCTTTTTCTCCTTAGACTTCTTCACTGGACCAACTGTTCGGAGTCGTAGAATGACCAGTATATAAAAGACAGATATTAACGGGACAGGGATAGCGAAACTCAGCAGGAGAGTGTACCATGTGAATGCTTTATCGGGTGGTATCACTTGTCCTGGTGGCCACATGATTGTACACGAGTCTTTACCTATTACTTTGTAGTTTGGGACAGTGTTTGCGTACAAAATAACCGGGAGTATGACAAAGACGGACAACGACCAAACTGTGAGGCACACCATACGCGACACATTCGGTGTCCGGAATCTGACTGATTCCACTGGATAGCACACGGCTAGATAGCGGTCTGCACTCATTACAGTCAGCGTAAACACGCTAGTAAACCAATTGATAGACGTAGACACGAAAAATAGCTTGCACATGGCATATCCGAATGTCCAGTATTTCAACAGCATCGTCGTGATCAGAAACGGCAATCCAACTAGAAACAGTACATCAGCCGTGGCTAAGTTTACGATGTACATATTGGTGACCGTCTTCATCTTGGCATAGCGAAGTACCACATAGATGACGAGGCCATTGCCAACCAATCCAACTACGCAGATGAGAAAGTAACAGATCGCCATAATGATAGACATCGCGTGTTCCCAAGCCGGGACGTCATCCTCAGCATTCGTACAATTAGACGAGCCATTTACACACACCTTATTAGGCATCCAACTACTGTTATTTGACGCATGGCCGTCGACTATTGGCCAACTAATGTTTGTAAAGATAAAATGTTCCATTTCCTAATAAGTTTGTTCTTATTGCTATTTAGGAATATTTCATTGGCATCCACACATGTCCTGCGTATCGTATAATTTATTTTGGATTACTGATGTCATATCCTTTTCAAGGTTTTAGCACAAACATTTCAAGATCCACGTAGTTTCTCTATTCTCCATATAAATCAACACAACCACTAACTCTTTAAACTATTAAATATCTCCACGGAGCGTTCTCGCCCGGAGACTAACTAACTATGCGCATTCCCGTCACACACATACATTGGCAAAACTAAGAAACTATATATTTCATTTGGTTGGATACACAAGTTGGCTTACCACATTCAGAACTCTGTGCAATATCACTTTTAATAGCTAGAGAAGTCACTATATTAGCCAGTGCTACTAATATTGGTAAATGTTTAACGGCACTGATGTTTTACGCGTCCGCTGCCATCTTGACGGTTGACAATCTAACAAACATCTCTTCGAAGACCATCCCTATCTACATATCCAGCGTCGATACTGGCGTGCTTCTCAGCCTGCCAATCAGCGCGCTCGGCGGCCAACAGGATTGCTGAAGCAGTGCGCTTCATAAGCCATCGCAACGCCAGAGGCGGATCACGGACGATCAATGAATTATTATTGGGTTCTTCCAGAGATCCCTGGCTCTTCTTGGTGATGCCTGGCTTTGAGCAAACTTTAGAGCACATTTTCCCTACACGAGAATATAGTCCACGATGCCATGTACGTGTTGTAAGCAACACACCTAGCGCTATGAGCACTTTAGTCAGCTGTGATAAAATCAGTACGCCTGCCCAGTACATAGCTTCTCCGGCTTATTAGCCTGACTTTATAATTAAGTGGCACGCGTTGCAATTAAGCAACTGCTTTGTTCACATTTTGACTGAAAGGTGTTCAAAATTCAGTTAAATTATATTTACAATCAATCAAGAACTTTGGTTTACCACTGCACTGGTGATTTCAGAACGACATGGGTTAATTTTCCTGTTGTATGAGCTTGACAGGTGAATGGAATTCCGCTGTATGACATCCACTTGGAGAGGGTTTCTGTCATGAAAATGCTTTCCCGGACAATGTCATTTCAATACAGCTAACACTGGGCTTCATGAGAATACACGGCTTCAGGGAATCTGAGCAATATCAGAACTATTTCCAGTGCTGTTTGCTGTATGCTATCTGACACGATATGTCAATAATTACCCAGGCAACCAGTTTCCCCGTTCTACAATGCTAGTTTCAAGTTTGAAATTACACACAGCCCTCGCATGACGTATACATGTAATGCAAGTCGTACAGATAATTATCTAGAGGTAAACAAGTACGGTATTTGTATGGTATTTATATATCCATCAATGTTTGAAATGTTATATTGATCATTTTCAACTTATCGCATAAGTACCCGGATATTCCATGCCATATCAGCATTACATATCATAATCATATATATATATATATATATATATATATATATATATATATATATATATATATATATATATATATATATATATATATATATATATATATATATATAAATCTATGGATAGAAATCGTATTGTTGTTCCACAGACACATACATATATGATTAGTGTGCATATAAAATTACGCAATGATACAATAATAATTGCTTCGTGTCAACGCTTCTTGGCAAATACAGGATATTTTCTGGAATATATTAAAGTTGTCTAATTAAAATGCACCACGTCTTAATCGTCCACGTGCATTCGTGTATAGAGCCTATGGCATCTTTCCTATGAACAACACGTTATTTAGTAGACATTGACACAAAGCAGAAACTCGAAGAAACTGTACCATGTAGATAACTAAACCGTTAACGCTTACAATCCAGAAACCACAAATTCTTGTTTACTATTTTTTAAACTAATTTGACTAAGAGCAGTTGTTGCCTATGGAAGCAGCAAGTTCGAGCCAAATTAGTTTTTTTAAATATGGAACAGCAGCTGTCTAGCATTGTGGTCTTGAAGGCGAAACACTGGAATTTCATACAGGTTGCTGCAGACAGCTGCGTGGTGTGAGGAGCACGGACGGGACGGTGCTGTATGCATTCCTACTTAGGTCTTACACAAGGGCCAGATTTCTAAGCGAGACACAGACTGCCTTGGCATTACCCATTATTTTTCATATTTTAATAAGATCTGAACACTGAACTTAAAATTACAACGCATCGATTATCACCATTGCAAGTGACTGAAATAATAAAACACTAGAGTGTATCTCCATGTGGCAGGGAAGCGTGCATTATATAAAATACAAAGGAAGTCGTATTTGTACCACCAATGGCGTTTGATAGAGAGAAAATATGATAGATACTGTGATACATGCAGTAAAACTATATCAAAGGTTCATACAAGTTCTACATCAAATCCGCCGTGCGTTCGCCACCACAACATCATGCCACGACCAATGCCACCGCCACCGTTATAGGTATCACAGCATCATCATCATCATCTAGCTAATCTTAGTATTAATAATATCTGTAACGGGAGACCAAATGCTTTCCCGGACAATGTCATTTCAATACAGCTAACACAAGAGATGTGACCAGATAAATGGCAGTGATTTATAACGCAAAGTTGCACGCCTTTTCATGAATGAAGTTAAAATCGATTGCACACATCTATGCCTATGAGGCACCCAGCTAGATGAACAAGAGCAGAAACTTGCGCTCTTTTTCTACAGTTCAACTGACATTACAAGCCGCCATGCAAAAGGAGACATTGAATTCCAGTCTGTTGGAAGCTTTGTATTTGCGACTCTAATATTCCTATGAAAGTCAAGATTAACCTATGCTATGCAACGGCTATGTAATGCTAATTCACCTTTCCAGAGTACCCACCCATCATATGACGTCATAATGAACTGCGTGATGGGTACAATGACATCATAATGAATGACGTCATGAATGACGTCGATAAGTACACCACGAACGCATATTTGAAGACGGTATATGCGTTGTTGTACAAACTGTTTGCTTTCACTATTTAATAAATATTATGTTGAATATTTTGAAACTAATTTGACTGGGCGCTGTTGCTGCCATAGGCAGTAACAGGACCCAGTCAAATTAGTTACAAAATATTCAACAGCTTCCCTGTATAGTTTTCAGGAAATTGATAGCTAGGCCATTTGGGGGATCGATCAAGCCCAACACAGCGAAGTGCGGGTGGAGCTTAGCTAGTGATGGGCGGAGCATGGCTAAAAATGGAAAGGTCCATTATGGCAATTGGATAGCTCGAACGGGTCTCTCCCGATCAAGCTCGGTACCTGTCATCGCACCCCCATGCATCAGGGGTAACTCCATAATCCCAAACTCAGACAGACTGCATAACACGGTTCCACCATATTTCAGGGTAGCATACTATGTATGGCCAATGCTTGGATATAATTCTCTGAATGCCAGTCAAGAAAGCATTCTAGTTTCCAGTAGTAGGCGTCAACAACTGACAGTTACGCTGAGGAGGCCATAGCACCAAATTGTTACCTGTTTTGCGATCAGACGTATAACGGTAATCCACGATCACGAAATATGAACATATGAAATAATAAGAAGCTCATTGCAACTGAAAGAAGCTGCAGCTGTCAAGCCAATTGGCATGGCTTGGTTTTCACAAGCCATATGGGGAACACCATTTGTGATGATAAGGCTCTCCTATACACCACTCGCGAGGAGCTGCAAGCGGGTTTAACCACTCAAAGCGAACGGCATGCCAATAGTATCACGAGAATTCAGACGATGAAATGCAACAGCAATGTCACATATGTTTATCCTGTGGCTGCCTAATGATAGGAACATGCCGGACGGTACAGAATCTAATCACCTGGGCTCAATGGATATGGTTGACACCGTTGCCGCTGTAAACAAACTAAAGCAAAAAAACTCACGCTTCCGTGGTGATCGGATCAGAAATGCTGGTAAGCATATCTGATCCCAAGGTGCAAATATGGATTGTAAAGTGCGAATATATCAGGTACTGAGCTAAGGAAGATAGCCGAGAGAAGAGGACCTTGAAGGAACTCCATATTGCTTTTCTCTTGCTCTTGTATATCTTCTCCTAGTAGCCTCCCCAGGCAAGCAATGCCAAGATAGACACGGGGAGGCGTAACCTACTTGACATCAAAATGGGAGAATAAGGTTCGGCTGTTTATGAGTTAACCATCAGACTACGGTCGTGTGTTGAAGCAAAATGGCCGCGATATATGACGTGGACAGACACAGGTGATCTTGGAAAAGCATAATCTACTTCCCACTCAGAACTTGTTACCTATTCTCCCGTCGATAGAACGCTGGAAAAGTTAGGTCGGGAATCGAAAACTAAACCGGCAATGAAATCATCAGCGCGATATGTTCACGTAACCAGGAACATGGAAAAACACACCCGGTCCGGTTAAGGGTAAGGCATGGCACACATTACATAAAAAACTACTGTTATGGTCAAACTCATTGCGGGAACCTACAGCAGCTAGGGACTTCCGGCAAGATTTAATCAAAATGTGGACAAGACCCTATCTGTATGTACGACATGGAAGATAGTCTGCATTTTCTTATTTGTGTTCCTGTTCTCTCACCAAGCAGAACCCGGCTATTGACCAGGATAGAACACCTGATCAAAACGAGAACACTGGCATGCTCTTGGCAACTAATCGTAGCAGATTATTACTGGTTGCTTCAGCTGGTCTTAGATGCTTCCAGACGCACCTCGCTCACCAAAGATAGTCTATATGTGTTGATACAACCCCTCTTCAGAAGGTATTGCAATCTGTAGACACAACTCTGTGAGCTGATCAGGATCCCTGGCAGGAGTAACATTAAAAAGATGCGGATTTCCAAGTGACACTAAAACAGCAAGCGTATATAGCTTTCTCTGTTAATAGTCCGGCTAATTTTTCTAACAGTCCTCAGTTACGACCTCGTGTATTTATGAATTATTCTGTGTGTTCCCAGAATGTAATCAGCAACAGATTAATTTGCACCTTACTCACAAAGAGTTAACTGGATTTGGATTACACCTAGGGCTTCAGCCGGGTTGTAAGCCTAGCAGAATTCCCCGGAATACAACAACAACAACAACAACAACACAACAACAACAACAACAACAACATCAGCAACAACAACAGCGGTCACAGGAACAACACCGATAACAATAACAACACCGATAATAATAACAACGACAACGACGACAACACGCCCCCCCCACGGCGACGATGACGAGGACGACGACGACGGTGACGAAGACGACGACGACGACGACAACGATAAAGCTGTATGTAGGACTTGAATCGTTTGATTAGTGCGGATAACAGCAAACTATAACTATGAATTGTCATAGAAATCTAACAATTGTACGTGTAGCTGAGCAGACTATGAAAGCATTGGCCTCATTTCGCCATTAATGGCATCAAGGAAGCCGTTGGAAAATACACAGATGAATTCATTGAAGAATTCGTTGGCATTTTGCCGAAAATGCGGAAATTTGATTTTCATTGACAACGCTGTCCTGCTCGTCTGATGGATACAATCTAATATTTACCTATTAGAATGCCTAATTCGTTTTGGGCATTGGTATCTATACTATGTTTGTAGCAGGGGTAATGTCTATGTGTTCATTTGTTTCTAATCTAATCACGATATGCTTATTGATAATATAATTTTTGTAAGGGCATTTGCACATATATCATGTGTGCTCACTTCTTTTGGAGAGGACTTGCTACTTCGCGAATTGAATCAGAAAATGCATGCCTGGTTACACACGGGCAGAGTCTAAAAACTCACCCTGGCAGCCTCTTGTAAAAGTGTGATTCTTCATTGTGGCCCAAATGGTTGATCGCGGTCTCAGTAGACTCAAAGTAGAAGATAAATAAAGTGCAAAATCTTCAATGGATACCTAATCAAACTGTATAACTGGCACAGACAATCCCGGGATCCATTTCTAGCTATACCTAGTCCTTTTCTAGCCAAGCCCCGCCCTGATATTACGTATCTCATACATATTAGCCATTGAATATTTTGAAACTAATTTAGTATGTAATTCAGCCGAATAAGTATCTTATATATCATATTGCTATGTGTACACCAATACCAATTCAATAACTGCGATGCTGAAATATGTTGGCCCGAGTATTGCGCGTCCAGAAATGGAGGAATACAATTTTAGCTATGCCCCGCCAATCTCTAGATACGCTCCACGCGTTGTCAGTGTTGGGCTGAATCGAACGCTGCACTCTCTGAATCGCAATTCTCAGTACACTATACAGGTAAGCTGTTGAACATTTTGCAAATAATTTGGTAGGAACAGCACCCAGTCGAATTAGTTGCAAAGTATTCAACAGAACATTATTAAATTACATACAATTCATACAACAACGCGTAGTCCGTCATCGATCAAGCGTTCGTGACGAACTTATCTACGTCATTCATGACGTAATTGATTATGAGGTCATCGACACGCTACATAATTCATTATAACATCATATGACTGATGGATAAACTGGAATCCTCTATTTAGTTGCCATAGTTAGAGGCATGTATCATCATTCTGTTGCAATCCTTAAACAGCCACACAAACATATGTTATTCAATTTTTAATCGTCCAGTCTATTTTATTACCTTCTCCAATTTCTTAAACTCAAGGTTCACCCAGTTTCTCTATCCTATGTTCTACTAAATCGTACTTCGAATTATCCGAAGTGGCATCCTCAATACGTATTTTAATTTCACGTAGGCTTACTGTAGCACACATATCTAACAAAATGACTCTCCTGAAACAA